>PVJC01034379.1:0-18850 GCA_004026665.1 Murina feae | reverse complement strand
AGAAAGAAAGAAAGAAAGAAAGAAAGAAAGAAAGAAAGAAAGAAAGAAAGAAACTAACTAGACCACCAACTTACAACACACACAAGAATAAACTTAAAGTGGATAAAAGGCTTAAATGTAAGTCTTAAATGTGAAACCATAAAAACCTTAGAAGAAACCATAGGCAGCAAAATTTCAGACATCTCTCGTAGCAACATGTTTACCAATACGTCTCCTAGGGCAATGGAAACTAAGTAGAAAATCAACATGTGGGACTACATCAAAAGAAACCACCAACAAAATGAAAAGAGAGCCCGTTGCACCAGAGAACATATTTTCCAATGATACATCTGATAAGGAGATCATTTCCAAAATATATAAGGAACTCATACAACTTAACAAAAAGAAGATAATCCAATTTAAAAATGGGCAAAAGACCTAAATAAACAGTTCTCCAAAGTGGACATACAGAAGGCCAAGAGACATACAAAAAAACTGCTCAAAGTCACTAATCTTCAGAGAGATGCAAATTAACATGACAATGAGGTATCACCTCAACACCTGTCAGAATGGCTATCATTAACAAATCAACAAATGTCAAGTGTTGGTGAGGATGTGGAGAAAAGGGAACCCTAGTACACTGCTGGTGGGAATGCAGACTGGTGCAGCCACTGTGGAAACAGTATGAAGTTTCCTCAAAAAATTAAATATGGACCTGCTATTTGACCCAGTGATCCCACTTCTAGGACTATATCCTAAGAAAAAATAAACACCAATCAGAAAGAATACTAGTATATGCACCCCTATGTTCATAGCAGTGCAATTTATAATATCTAAGATTTGGAAACAGCCCAAGTGCCCATCAGTAGATGAGTGGATAAAAAAGCTGTGGTACATCTGTGCAATGGAATGTTATGCAGATTTAAAAAAGAAGGATCTCATACCCTTTGAGACAGGATGGAGGGACCTGGAGAGTATTATGCTAAGCAAAAAAGCCCATCAGAGAAAGACACTCATATGTGGAATCTAATGAACAACATAAACTGATGATCAAAAATAGACCCAGAGAATAGAAGCAGGGAACTTGTATACATATATCCATAGCCCATGGATACAGACAAAAGTTTGGTTAAGGGAGTGGTGAGTGCAAGGTGGAGGGGCTCAATGGGAAAAAAACAAACAAACAAATAATACTTTCAACAATAAAGAAAAAAGAGAAGAAAAAATTAATAGGTCCGTAGTGATTTTCTGTGTTAGCTGCTGTAATCATTGTAATCTAATCTAATAAAAGAGTAATATGCAAATTAACCATCACTCTGAGACACCTAAGCCATGCCCACCAGCCAAGCCACGCCCACCAGCCAATCAGAGCAACTAGATGCAAATTAACCCAGCCAAGATGTCGGTTAATTTGTATACACAGGCGCAGAGCGAAGACTGAAGACAGCCTAGAAGGAAGCCAAGTGCTGCAGAAGGGAGCCAAGCGGCGGAGAAGGGCAGGAGCAAAGTGGCCCAGAAGGGAGGGATCGAGGCAGCAGAGATGGGAGGAAGCAAGCCAGTGGGAAAAGGGAGCAAAGCCTGCCTCTGCGGGCTTTGCTCCCTTCTCTGCTTCGCTCCGGCTCAGAAAGCCCTATTCTTGCAGGAATAGGCTGAGGAAGCCTTATTCTTACAGGAATCTTCCTGCAATGGGCCTCTAGTCATGAAATAATGATGAACATCTTTAACAGTAAAAAAACAAAAACAACAAAAACTTACAGTGAAGCTAAAGGCCTTATTTAATTATTAACAATTAGTTTTGAGGTTAGAAATATAACAAGTACTATTTGTGGACTTATTCATTGTTTTTCTTGCCTAAGGGCATTTGTAAGCATAGTCCTTAGCCCGCAGGTATGAAAGCTATGCAAATATATCCTCAGAATTTACATGAAGAGCAAATATACATTAATCTAATTTAATAAAAGAGTAATATACAAATTGACCCTCACTTCGTTGCACCTAAGCCACGCCCACCAGCCAAGCCATGCCCACCAACCAATCAGAGCAACTGTATGCAAATTAACCTAGCCAAGATGGCAGCTGGCAGCCATGGAGCTAGAGCAAACAGGAGGCTTTCGTTGCATCAGCGATGGAGGAAACTGCCTGCCTAGGCTAGTTGGGCCTCTGCTCAAGGCAACAAAGTTTCAATTATAGAAGCCATGGAGCTAAAGCAAATAGGAGGCTTCATTGCCTGCCTAGGCCTCTGTTCAAGTCAACAAAGTTTCAATTATAGAAGATAAATAATCCCCAGAAACCTTATTCCAGCCAGCTTCGCTGAGACATTGGGTCAATGGGAGCTGTGGGCAGCCTGAAAACACCCCTTAGCCCCTCACCCAGACTGGCCAGGCACCCCAGCAGATGGATATCCCCCGAGGGGTCCCAGACTGTGAGATGGCACAGGCTGGGTTGAGGGACCTCCTGAGTGCACAAATTTTTGTGCACCGGGCCCCTAGTATGTACATAAATGGAAGTCATAGCCAAGAAATAACTCTGTCAGGGCCTTGGGAGAAAATGGATGAATGCTGGAATCAAAGGGGTAACAAGAGTCTTCTTACCAAGACACTTACCAAGAGATCATTAAAGAAGGAACAATTAAACAAACACAGAGGACAAGTTAAGGACAGACAGCAATAGGTAGTAAAGCTCTGCATGCCTCGCCTATGGAAGCCCTCGCCACCCCCGTTCCAGAGGGGGATAATTGCAGAACCAGGCAAAAGGCATAGCTGTGGGAGAGGGCACCACACAGAAGCTATGGTGACAGGTAGAGGGGCACATGTACCTCCAAGCCAGGGCCAGCGGGGAAGAAGCCAAGGAAAAATGTCCCAAAGTTCTCTCCATCTGAGCTCTGACCTCCTGCTGGAAGTCAGGAGGCCAGGGCCCTGCTGATACAGGCTATGCAGACAGCTTTCTGGGGGAATGGCCGAGGGTCAATTTGGAGGGGCAAATGAAGAACACCCAGAACAAACCCTGGACTGTACTTGGAAAAGAATGAGTTTTGATGCCAATCTTCTTCCTCTTACTCAAATAACAAGAGACATGTGCAGTGCTCATAGAAAAGGGGGGGGTGACATGAAAAGAATGAAGAAGCCAAGTGCAGAGCAGACTTACTAGAGTGGCATGTGAACATTTTTGCTCGCAGTCTGGGAAATGAGTGTAACAGGGGCAAGGGCTGGTTTTCGCTGGGCATGACCAGTGGTGTCCCTTAGAGTGACCAAGTACGCTCCAGCCGTAGCAGGCACTTCAATGACCCCGAGGCAGCTCCCACGAAGAGGCAGAGATGGACACCCCGAGATGAACTCTCTAAGGCCAAAGGGCCCTGGAGTCCAGCATGAGCACAGGAACCAGGCAGAGGTCTCAGCAGACAGCCGAGAGTGGACCGAGCAAACTGGACCTGGGTCTGAGGAGACGTAGGTGAAACCGATAAAGACACATGTTCTAACTGGCCAGCATATTGTCATAGAGTTGCTAATAAATTTTTTCTTTAATCCTATTTTATAAATAGTATCCCAAATAACACTTGTTTTTCAAACTTTAACTCCAGTCTATTAATGGATTTCTAGTCCTGGATGTGACCATGAACTAATTCCTTAAGTATCTTAAGTACCTAGAAAATGAGGATAATAATAACAGTAATAACAAGACCCTACCTCAATCTATCTCATATGGATTCTAA
The DNA here is from genome assembly GCA_004026665.1 of Murina feae. Classification (NCBI taxonomy): domain Eukaryota; kingdom Metazoa; phylum Chordata; class Mammalia; order Chiroptera; family Vespertilionidae; genus Murina; species Murina feae. The sequence goes on along the minus strand of PVJC01034379.1, from coordinate 15,162 downwards.
CAGAACAAAATATCCACTTTCCTTTAAAGTTCTTTGAATAGCTCTTGGCATATATTCAAAATCAAAAATGTTAAATAGCCACCAGTAATAGTTGTGGAGTATAATCTTTTTTCTATAACCTAGAAAACCTGCTTACAACTTTAGAAACTTCAAAGTATTACTTAAATATCACCCCTTTTGAATTTTTTCATCACCAAGGGCTTCTTACTACTGCTGGTTATCAAAGCAAGGCTAATCTATTTAACAGTCTTCTATGTGATTCATAAACATCGGACACTTGGCATTCGTCTCTTAAGAACAAATCAGGAAGTATGTGGAGGAAGCACAGATGCTGTGTGGACCAAAATAAGACACAGCATCTTTACTGTAAGTGGCCTATAAAGACACCCTCTGTTTTTAGTTTTTATTTTATTTTTTTATTTTCTAAAGTTTTACATAAGTCTCCTTTTTCTCCACTTGACCCTCCCCCCCACTCCAGCCATTCCCACCCTGGGCAAGCCCCCACCGCCCCGTGGCTGTGTCCATTGGTTATGCTAATATGCATGCATACAAGTCCGTTGGTTGCTCTCTAACAACCCCCCCCCGCCCCCTGCCATTTGTCTCTGGATCTATTCTTGTTCATTGAATTATGTTGGTCATTATATCCCACATATGCGTGAGATCATGTGATACTTATCTGTCTCTGACTGGCTTATTTTGCTTAGTATAATGTTCTCCAGTTCCATCCATGCTATTGCAAATAGTAAAAGTTCCTTCTTTTTTACAGCAGCATAGTATTCCGTTATGTAGAGAAAGCCCACTGCGTGGGAGAACATATTTGCCAACGATATTTCTGATAAGGGTTTAGTCTCCAAAATTTACAGGCAACTCATACAACTTAACAAAAGGAAGATAAATGATCCAATTTAAAAATGGGCAAAGGATATAAATAGATGCTTTTCAAAAAAGGACATTCAGAAGGCTGAGAGACATGTGAAAACATGCTCAAAGTCACTAATTATCAAAGAGATGCAAATCAAAATAACAATGAGGTACCATCTCACACCTGTCAGAATGGCTATCATCAACAAATGACAAGTGCTGGCGAGGTTGCGGAGAAAAAGGAACCCTCGTGCACTGCTGGTGGGAATGCGGACTGGTGCAGCCACTGTGGAGAACAGTATGGAGTTTCCTCAAAAAGTTAAAAATGGAACTTCCATTTGACCCAGTGATCCCACTTCTAGGAATATATCCTAGGAAACCGGAAACACCAATCAGAAAGGATACATGCACCCCTATGTTCATAGCAGCACAATTTACCATAGCTAAGATTTGGAAACAGCCTAAGTGCCCATCAGCAGGTGAGTGGACACACTCTGTTCTAGTGACTAACATTTAGCAGTGCCGTATCTCAGCAAAGCAGTTCACTTCTGGTTCTGCTTCCCTTGTTTAAAGGACTTCTGTATTAAAGCTGAGTTTCTATGGTGGAGTAAGCCTGGGACTGACCCAGTGAGTACAATATTTGTGTCTGTTCTCCTCTGTTTTGTTCAGGGGAAAAATTTCTTTGTAAACAACTAACACAAATTTAACAGAATTAGTTCTTAGTCAATAGACTTATGACACATAGACAAAATTCCCTGGACTCTTTCAGACCTTCACTTGAACTTAAATGATGTAATTTGGATCTATATACTCCAGACACATCAAGTCTTTAATAACTTTTTACTTTCATTTTATGCAAGTAGCATTGGCCACAGTAGCGTTGAAAACAATGGATGCACCAAAGGTTTAAAGGCACTATTAATACATAGTTCTAGCCTTATGCCAGGGAACTCAAAATTCAAAATTCCTTCCTCAAGATCTGACATTATTACCTATGTGGCTGTGACACCAACAGTTTACTATGCATAGTTTGAGAATACAATTCATATGCTGTTACTATATAAGGGTGCATCAAACCACAAATACAAACAGCATAGACTTCAATATAGTACCTTGGGGAGGGGGATAATAACTTCCACTTTATATTATAGAAAATGAGATGAATTCTGTGTCTCCTAATGCAAGTGGAAACATGGTTTGACACATAAAAATGACCAGATCAATGACTTAGCAGTGTGCTTTAAACAGGTAATCATTGTATAAAGTTTCCACCAACTGACCACCAATCAATCAAATGCGTACTGAGCACTCAGCAAATGCAAAGCCATGAGCATGCTCCTTTCTGTTCTTTTTCAGTGGACATGTCAAAATCACGCAGTTCTACACAAACAGTTTTCCTCACGGACTGCTCTATGTCTTGACCATGACAACATAAGAACCTGGAATTCAGCTCATTTTCTCGTAATAAAAGCTATGTCTAAACTGCTACTTCAATTTTTTTGCTCCTATGATTTCACTGAAATGACCAAATAGCATGAAAGGTTGTCTTATTACTTTATGGCAGCTTAATTTTGCTTTGACGTTTTTTGCCAAATTTTTCCAGAGGGAAAAAAAGAAAAAGAATGCTTGACTACTTCAGCAAACCAAAGATTAATAATTCAGTATAAATTAATAAGCACCATTAATAACAATTTGAAACACAACCTCCAACAAATATTAATAGAGTGCAACAAATATAATAATAGAAGAGCTGTCTAAATCCACCCACCATGAAAATAAATGTGTCCTTTTATTAACATGAAAGTTTTCTCTCAGGAACATTTTCTGGAGAATGTTTCACCAATGTTGATATAATTTACATCAGAATAAATAATAATTAACAGGACTCTTAACAGTGATTTGGAATTCTTTTCAAATGTATTGAAGTCAGTTCTAATCTCAACTAATAAAAGCGGAATATTAAAATTAACTGTCTGTTCGGGACGCCTACAGCCAATCAGGGTGGCTGTATGCAAATTAGCGCAGCCAAGATGGCGGAGGCCCACCGCAAACTGGTCCCCGCGGGAGGAGCAGGGTGGGGAGGAGCAAGCAGGCCCCCATGCTGCAGCCTGGAAATAGACAAATCCAGGAGGATACGCACAGGCAGAAGCTTAGCCTCGGTAACCCGAGGTCGGTTCCAGGCCACGGTGGCAGCCACAGGTTCAGGAGCAGGCTGGCCAGCCCCCACCCCTGCGGCTGAGGCCTGGGAAGAGACCGTTGGCAGGAGAAGTACTTAGCGCCCTACATGCCCAGCTCCTGGGTCTGATCAGCCCCAGCACCAGTACTAAAAACGCCTTCCAGCGCCCAGAGGGGCATGTCCTGTCCACAGGGCGCTAAGTCCAGGCTGGGGCGGGTACTGAGCACCCTGCATTCCTGTCTCCTGGGTCTGATCAGCCTGGGTGGCTGGTGCTAAAAGGGCCTTCTGGTGTCCAGAGAGGCGTGTCCCATGGACCATCACAGGGCGTTAAGCAAGAGATGGGAGAGAAAGCAATGGGGACCCTCAGGCAGCACCCAGCAGGGCCTGCTTGGAGGTCACTGCACAGACTAGTGGGGGCTGCAGGCAGCACACAGCAGGGCCTGCTGCACCGCCATGGGGGAGCAAGGAATCTCTGGGAGTTCACTGTGGTGACCCCCTAGCAGACAAGCATGCCACAGGCAGCACACAGCAGGGCCTGCTGAGCTGTGGCTGTGGCAAAGGGGGAGCAAATCAGGACCCACAGACAGCACCCAGCAGGGCACCCTGCTGGGTGGTGGCAGTGGCAATTGGAGAGCAGGCAAGCAGGGCGACCATGGAGCAAGCAATGGGGACCTACAGGCAGCACCCAGCAGGGCCTGCTTGCCCATCCCCATGGTGTGGAGCAGATAGGCCCGGCAGAGAGCAGGGAACCACATGCAGTAGACCAAAGCCATCAGTAGCACATCTCCTGAGGGCTCCCGAATAGGGGAGGGTGCAGGTCGGACTGAGGAAACTCCCCACCTGCCCTCCCCCTCCCCCACCTACCCGTGCATGAATTTCGTGCACCGGACCCCTAGTTGAAATATAAGACACAAACACTAAAGTCATTGCCCTTATTTTTCTAATTGCTGCTATCTATAATAAAAGGATAATATGCTAATTAGACCAGATATCTTCTGGATGTCATTCCCTTGCCCTTCCTGATGAAGCCAGGGCCAGAGTGAAGCCAGCCTGGATACCAGGTGCCTACAGGAGACCTGAGGGAAGCCAGCCTGGGCCTCAGTGCCTGCTGGTGGCCAGGGGAATGTAGCCCAGGTCCCAGGTTCCAGGTTCCAGAGGAAAGCTGGTGCCGGCAGCCAGGGGAAGGAAAGCCTACTCTTGCATGATTTTTCATACGTTGGCCTCTAGTTTTAAATAAAATCATACATTAGCATAACTCTTTTTTAGCGGCCACTTTATAGACCCTATTTTTTGGTATGATAAAGCATACATGGTATTACTATCAATTTACTCCTCTATGTCAATATTATGTACAAACTAGGGGCCCAGTGCACAAAAATTTGTGCACTCAGGAGGTCCCTTAGCCCAACCTGTGCCCTCTAACAGTCTGGAACCCCTCTGGGGATGTCCACCTGCTGGCATGCCTGGTCAGCCTGGGTGAGGGGCTGAGGGCTGTTTGCAGGCTGGCCAAGCCCCTCAGTAGGGACCATCACCCCACTGGAGTGCGGCCAGCCTGGGTGATGGGCTGAGGGCCATTTTCAGGCTGCCCACATCCCCTTCAGGTTTTGGGCCCCTACTGGGGTACCTGGCCAGCCTGGGTGAGGGCTGATGGCTGTTTGCAAGCTGGCCAAACCCCCCAGTGAGGTCCCCCACCCCATTGGGGTGTGGCCAGCCTGGGTGCAGGCCTGAGGGTCATTTTCAGACTTTCAGGCTGCCCACAATCCCTTCAAGTTTTGAGTCCCTACTGGGGTACCTGGCCAGCCTGGGTGAGGGGCTGATGGCTGTTTGCAGGCTGGCCAAGCTCTCCAGTGGGATCCCTCACCCCATTGGGGTGTGGCCAGCCTGGGTGACGAACTGAGAGCTGTTTTCAGGCTTTCAGGCTGCCCACAGCTCCCACTGACCCAATGTCCTAGCAAGGCTGGCTGGAAGCAGTTTTCTGGGGTTTATCTTCTATAATTGATATACTGTTCCTTTAAGCTGAGGCCTAGGCAGGTAACGAAGCCTCCTGTCTGCTTCCGCTTGAGGCTTCTATAATTGAGACAATGTTGCAAATATGTTGTTGCTTGGAGCACAGAGGGGCCCAGCTGGCCGGCAAACAGTTTTACTGCTGCTGCAACGGAAGCTGCCTGTTTACTCTAGCAGCTCCATGAGTGCCGGCCTCCATGTTGGCTGGGTTAATTTGCATACAGCCACTCTGATTGGCTGGTGGGTGTGGCTTAGGCGTTCCAAAGAAACGGTCAATTTCAATATTATGCTTTTATTAGATTAGATAAATGCATTATGTGAATCAAGTACATATTTAATATATCAAGATTTTTCAAAATATCTGACTCTGAAAGTGAGACCAAAATATAGCACATGTGGAGAGTAGAGCCAATTGTCCAAATGAAATCTAATGAGAGGCAGAGAGCCAAATATCTAGAATTAGCTCAGGAACGTGTACTATGTCAGAAGAGATTTTTCATTAAGACACTGAACAAGCATATTTCTACAGAAGCATTTTGTTCTCATGTCCTTTCTCTTCAACTGAACAGCAATCAGACTGGAGGCAGTGGAAACAGGTTGGGTAAGAGGCGTCTAACACAGAGTCTACTCTAACAGATGAGGACCCAAAGGCAAGATCAGCAGGCAGGCGGAATCTGGCAGGAGTTTTGAAGTGATGTTTCAGTTTTTGACCTTAGCTAGGTGCAGTCGGACTAATCAGGTACATTTGGCCTATTTTATATCTTGTACATGACTAAAGAATTAATCAATTAATTGAGCCAAAGTGGAGAGAGCCTCCATAGTTGAAGTGCTAAAGAATCCTTTGTCTTTAAGGAGGTTAATTAGGTGGTTAAATTTTTGAATTCTTGTCTGGATTTCAAATTTTGAAGCTAACGTGTCTTCTCCCAGGTAGAATTTAGGCCAGGACATTAAATTCAAATGACTGTTTTCTATAAGGATATTCTTCATATTTTCTTCATACATCTCCCACCATCTGTACTGCCAAGAGGCCATATACATGAAGTATTTTTCAGCCTTAGAGTTCTTACACCAGCATATCATCTCGATCAACACCATTTGTTTTCGTGTCCCTGACTGAACTTCCAGATCTAAGCTGCTACTTAAATGCCTTAAAATAGGCGGGTGATGAATAGCAAGTCATTTACATCTTGCTATTTCTTACAATGCGACGTCTTAGAATAATTTTGTGGCACCAATAATATCCCAGTCATTTCAAATAGTCAGGGCTGTGCTGTCATTGCTTAAAACATCCCATGAGCACTGGCATCACTCAGGTGTCCAAAGTTCTGAGTTCACTTCTTGAAGTCTCTGCTACAATTTGACTCTGTAGACCCAGCCAATGGAAGCTGAATTAAAAAGCTTGGATTGTAAGTAGTGGAAAGAATTGAAGCTAATTTCAGAAAATACTGGGGAACAGTGATAAAATAGCAAAGTATGGATTTCCTTCCTCCTTTCCCCACTAGGAAAGAATGATACATGCTTATTTGGAAACCAAGGCTTTGCTATGTTGTTTGAATGACAGGCATAGATAAATTGATTTTTAATTTCCATAAATGAGTTGGGGAGAAGAGACCAACGAGGAGAAGGGTTGTAACAGATGGTGTTTTGTTGAGTGAGAGGTGGGTGCTTAAGAAGAGAAGAGGGTTGTACATGTTATTTGGCAGAAATGTCATTGTGGGTTGAAAAAAGGCTAGTTGCCCTATTGATAACATTTTGTCTCCAACCTGCCTTCCCTAAAAACAAAAACACAAAACAAACAAAAAACTATTAAACTTTTAAAATACTGCTCATGCTTTCGGAATCAGACTTGTTGTCAGAGGGGGTGTTTTAATTTGTTTATCTGTTTGCTTAGCACAACACAGCGAGCAAGCATTCTCTCACAGGGGTGATTTTTGCCCAAGTCCCTTGCCACGCTTGGCTCAATCCCCTGAGGCGGAGGTCAGATCCGGTTGCCCAAGTTGGCAGCTCCGCTCTTTGACTCTTCGCTGTGAGGGAAGGGTTGGGGGTGGGTGCACTGGCACCCGAACAAAGTCCAACTTAAAGAAAAAGTACATAGAGTTTCCATCAGGAGAAAAGCTGAACTCAAGAGTGTTCATTCAATTTCATGGACCCAGAGTGAAAAGTGACAGAAGTTCATGGCCACCTAATGATTTGCAATTCAGGTTTTCAGCACTGTGCTTCAGAACTGCTCACCTAATCACCCACTTGCCACCACCACTGACGGTTCAGAGAATGTTGCTCTTTACTCAGCATTTTCTGCGATATCCCAACTTTGGCTTTTATTTACCAAATCGCTTTAAACACTCACACTATCTCTCAGTCCTGGGAGCTTCAGTTAACATGAGAGCACAGTTTCTGACTAGACATTTCAAATTAGGCACCAGACTCTAGTTTTTTGTTTTGTTTGAGTGTTGCTTTCCCCCATGCACCATATTCTATATACTTAAGGGCTTTTCACCAACCAATGACTGAAAAATGTTTCAAAAGCTTATAAGTGGTAAAATATCCTATTAAAATCTACCCAATAGGTAAAATTTTCCTTAATTGAAAACTCAGAGAACACCTGCAGATTGCTCATTTTGCTCTTGGCAAAATCTACAGGTGTAGGTTTACCAATAAACCATATAACTGGAAAATTTTAAATATCACTTTGTGGGTGGTATCTTTGCTTTTTATAGCCCATGGTGAATATAGTTTAAAGTTCTTTCTTTTAAATGACACAATCACTTCTAAAATTGGCCGTTGACTGACCAACTCCATAAGACTGAGAGAAGGAATCTAGAAATAGAAATATTTCAAAATACTGAACTGGAAAAGATAAATTAGGCATAACCAGTTTACTTGACCTTGTAATCTTTACCCATTTCTTCTTAATTCTGTATTTAGAATTTAAGGAAACTTCCTGTCTGTGCAATATTTGGAATGCAAGAATATAAATAGTTATACCTTTTTCTATTTCAAGGATACATATTTCCATACCCTGCTCAAGAGCTATACTTCAGGTCCAGTTATGATAGTCTTAGAACTAAACAATACTAAACATTACCATCACAACACTTATGATTGTGTTGCTGGCTCTGTGTGAGGCCTTGTTTCAAGGACTTTAAGTATATTAACTCACTCTACCATCGAGCAATCCTAGGAAACAGTCATATCGCCCCCACATTTCAGACAGAAAACTGAAACACTGAGAAGGTAAGAAACCCGCCCGAGGACACAGGGTTATTAAAATCCGATACTGGCAGCCTGACCTGAGGTGCACCCAGCCACTATCCAACAGCAATGTGCAATTAGGTCAAAGCAATTACTCCTTCTGAAAGCCATTTTTGAGAGTCATTCATTCACAGAAGTCATATAATTTGGTTCTACTTACATTTATTAATCCACATCCCCAGTTTGTTCTTTAGAAACCAGTGGATTCTAGAAACCCTCCCATGAAGGTCAGAAGAGCAGCTTCAGAAGGCCAAGACAACTAATTCTTAGCCCTTTCAAGGGGTCCAATGTGGTCACTATCATTTCTAGCCGCCCAGACTTGAGACACATTCGAGTCACCCCTCATCCCAGCACATGGCTACAGTGTGAAATTTGTCATGGTAAATTTTCAACTTTGCTTACAAAAGATTGTAGCTGGTTTGAGGAACTGAACCTGGAGTGGGTGTATCAGAAAAGAGTAACAGAAGAAAGACGAAGACAGAATGGCAGTGAGCGCTGAGCAGCCATGGCCGGCACTTCTACTCTGATCAGTAGGTGAAAACAAAAAGAAACAGTTTTCTGTTTGTAGAAAAATCACTTAACACCTGCTTATATGGAAATAGTACAGTAAATAAGAAATTATAAAGATTATTTTAATGGATTAAATAATAAAAATAATTTAAAAATAGGTAAACAAATTCAATTTCTCATTAGGCCCAGGTATTAGGCTTTCTTAAATAGCTCCTTTCTTATTTATATACTAGAGGCCTGGTGCACGAAATTTGTGCACTGGAGGGAGGGTCCCTTAGACTGACCTGAACCCTCTCACAATCCAGGACCCTTGGCTCCTTACCGCCTGCCTGCAGTAGAGGCAGGAGAGACTCCCTTAACCGCCACTGTGCTTGCATGCTGTGATCCTGGCTTCTGGCTGAGTGGCACTCCCCCTGTGGCCAATGTACATCATAGTGACCATTGTTCATCCATTTGGTCAACTTGCATATTAGGGTTTGTTATATAGGATATAAATGGCTAATACCCAAAGTGCCTCCTCAGGAGTTTGACCAGGAGACCAGCAGCTCGATTGCTCACTATAACATGCGCTGACCACCAAGGGGTGGCATGGAATGAAAGAAGACTCCCAACAGCAGCTGGCAGCCAGAAGGAAGGCCCAGCCAGCAGCCAGAAGGCCCTGGCCAGGTCTAGGGATCCTACCTGTGCACAAATTTCATGTACCAGGCCTCTAGCTTTTTTATAAGACAGGATTAAAAGTCAATGTAACGGCATATAGTATAGTACTTGAGCTATGGATTTGCTTCTTTCTAGCTGTATAGGCCAGAGGATCTCGGAGCTTCCATTTCTATGTCTAAGAAGGCATGACAGTATCTGTCCATCAAGGGTTATACAGAGTTAAAGAATAAGTTTGTAAGTGCTTGACATAGTGTCTGACATATAAAAAGTAAAAGTTAACGTGAGCTCTGGTCATTATTTCAGGGTAATTTATCTATAAAATAACACTGTAGCATAAATCAAGAAGTTCTATTATAATTACACAACAAACCTCCAAACTAGCACTTATCTGTTTGATGATGATCTATGACTCAATCTCTAACTCTAGGCAATACATGCCTACCTCTTTCCATATCAGAATGACTCCAATAAGAACAATATTGTTGTGACAGTTTTATGTCAACATATTAAACTGAAAACTTCATTCAATTTTTTTCTCCAAGTCAATTCATGGATATTTTGATTCACATAGAAGTAATACCTTACACATCACTTTTATAGATTTACTAGTGGCCCAGTGCACAAAAATTTGTGCACTCGGGAGGTCCCTCAGCCCAGCCTGTACCCTCTAGCAGTCTGGGACCCCTCAGGGGATGTCCACCTGTTGGCGTGCCTGGCCAGCCTGGATGAGGGGCTGAGGGCTGTTTGCAGGCTGCCCAATTCCCCCAGTGTGGACCCTCACCCCATTGAGGTGTGGCCAGCCTGGGTGCAGGGCTGAGTGCCATTTTCAGCCTTTCAGGCTACCCATAGCTCCCACTGACCCAACGTCCCAGCAAGGCTGGCTGGAAGCTGATTTCTGGGGTTTATTTATCTTCTATATTTGAAACACTATTGCTTTAAGCCAAGGCCTAGGCAGGTAACAAAACCTCCTGTTTGCTTCAGCTCCATGGCTTCTATAATTGCAACTACGTTGCCTTGAGTAGAGAGAGGCCCAGCCGGCCTAGGCAGACAGTTTACTCCTGGTGCAACAGAAGCCTCCTGTTTGATGTAGTTCCGTAGTGGTTGGCCTCCATCTTGGCTGGGTTAATTTGCATACAGCCGCTCTGATTGGCTGGTGGGTGTGGCTTGGCTGGTGGGCGTGGCTTAAGCATCTCAGAGAAATGGTCGATTTCAATATTACTCTTTTATTAGATAATACATATTCCTTTAGAAAGCATTTTTATGACAATTCTATAGCAAAGGATAGTCAGCACAATTGTTCATATTTTGCAAGTCTAGAAAAGAAGCACAGCCTGCGTACTTTTCCCAGAATCATTAACTAGACTTAGTGGCTGAGTGAAACTAGAATTCTGGTTTCCTCATATCAGGGCCATTGTAAGATTCCTCACTTCTGCCTTTACTCAGTGGAAAGTTAAATTTCTTTTAACCTCTTTCGTTAGAAATCATAGTACATTATTTCTTACAGAGGCTTAGAAATGGGTGCGGCAAGATGGGGTTTCTAAAGGCCCTCTCAGTGAATGTGGATGAGTGATCCACTTTTGTCCTTTTGGGGGTAAATGGGACACTCGATATGCCACACATTTTCTTGTGACATGACTCTCAACACTGGGATTGTATTGTTGCTATGACTCTATGATGTCATTATCTAAAATTACTCAAGAAAAGAGAAATTCCATATTTTACCATTAGATGGTGCTAAGAGAAATTTAAAGAAAATAGTCTCAAGTTATTGATGCAATGAATCACAGGATTTGATCGGGGTTTACTATGAAGTAGACTCTATGCTTCTTTCCCAGACAGAAGCACACCCAACTCATCATAAAGAGCAAAACATCTCCCATAGATACCCTATTCATTCAGTTCATTGTACTTCTGCCAACTTCAACTGTAAACGAAGGAGTCTAAGATTCTATTTAGGGACATGAATATGTTTCACTTTGTTTATAGCTTGCTGCAACTCTAATTTTAGCCCTTTATCAATGTATTGTTCAATAGAATGTGTTATACTGGAAGATACTAAATGCCTAATAAATTATATTATTAATTACCAGAGGCCCGGTGCATGACATTCATGCACTTTATGACATTGTGTGCATTGCTGTTAATGCATCACTTTAGTGGGTTTTTATTTTCTAATACTGATGATATTCTATAAATCTGAAGATAGATCATGGCCCTGAACATCCATGAAAATGAATGAACAAGGCCTTGGTCACAAGCTTTACTAACACTTTGTCTGTCTTAAAACTTTTAAGTTTTTTGTTGCTACCACTAGAAGGAGATGGGAGAGAGATTATCTTTTAATTCAACATTGTATATCCCTAACACTGAATATTCACTATATATAATATATCTCTACATATAATAGAGACTTTAAATGCATAAAAAACTAATTGAAGTTCTACTGGCTTCCCTCACAAAACAAAAAAAGCTTTTCAGTTTCAGAATGAATTTCTACCATTTCAGCAGCTAAATTCTAGAACCGGAATTTGCTGCATACTCTTCTTAACCCCGCTCTCACAATTCTCAACTAGTGCAACCCTCAGTGGCTTAAAAGTAAAGAGTCTGACTCCTTCTGTAAGAACATTTTCATCTATAGTATTTTGTAGTAAGATACATTTTTTAGGTATCTTAGTAGCACTTCAGAGGCACTGCTAATATTTCTGCTGCAAAAACAGTAGCTCAGAAAGAAATTAAATGGGGAAACATCACAATCACTGTTTAGATGACACAGTTGTTGAAGAAAATGTAAAAAATACAGTATAGTTTATTTTGTCAGGCTAAAGTCTGCGTCGTGGAATGTGTCTAATGTAGATGAATAGACTATTGGTCAATAGATGCTGGTAAACAGGACAATCAAGTTAATGAAGTACAAATATAGTTTATGAAATTTTTATTATTAAATGCAAATGAAAGGTCTTATTATGTAATCCAGTTTCACTGTTTAAAGTTCTTCATGTTTTAATAAGTTGTTTGGGCATTATTTAGATGCAATGCTCTTTGCCTTTGTTTATCATTGAAATAAATTATCAGGGAATTTCTGGGAGAGAGTTAGACAACAAAAGTGCCTACTTCTCTTATCAACTCTTCCTTTATGGTCTGTTGAAAATCAGAATTAATAATCAGAATCACAGAGTATAAATTTGCTGTTCAATGCTGCCCCTGGTGTGTAAGATTGTTTGGCACGAGATAATAAACTCTCCAAGTAAAATAAGTAAATATAACTACATGATGGCATGAGAGACAGGTCATAATCCAGAGATGTCCAGTTTTACCAAATCAGTTTAACTTTAAAAGATAAAGATCTTTAAAAATTATATGTGTGTGTGTGTATATGTATATCCTATATAATAAAAGGGTAACATGCAAATTGACCCTAACAGCAGAACCACTGGGAATGACTTGTCACTATGACACACACTGACCACCAGGGGGTAGACGCTCAATGCAGGAGCTGGCCTCTGGTGGTCAGTGCGCTTCCACAGGGGGAGCTCTGCTCATCCACAAGCCAGGCTGCCAGCTGCCAGCACAGCAGTGATGGTGGGAGCCTTTCCTGCCTCCTCAGCAGAGCTAAGGATGTCCTACTGGAGCTTAGGCCTGCTCCCCGCTGGCAAGTGGACATCCCCTGAGTGCCCCCAGGCTGCCAAAGGCATGTCTGGCTGCCAGCTTAGGCCCGAGTGCCCAGGAAGTGGGCCTAAGCCAGCACGTGGACATCTCTGAGAGGTCCCAGATTGCTAGAGGGCACAGGCCGTGCTGAGGGACATCCCCAAGTGCACAAATTTTTGTGCACCAGGCCTCTAGTATATATATATTTCAGAGAGGGAGGGAGAGATAGGAACATTAATGATGAGAGAGAATCATTAATCAGCTGCCTCCTGCATACTCCCCATTGGGGATCAAGCTCATAACCCGGGCATGTGCCCTGACCAGGAATCGAACCATGACCTCCTGATTCATAGATCAACACTCAACCACTGAGCAACACCAACTGGGTAAAGGTCATGACCTTTTAAACTTGCCCTACCAAAGAGCAGAGGGATGAATGAGTTCCTTCAGCTAGTCAATGAACTACCAAAATATTTATTGGAAAATGCACATGCTGTCCCTTTCAAACTGGTCTGATGCCAAATGTGCAAAGCGTAAAGCCCTGAGTGACATAAGAGCAAGAGACAATGTTGGGTCAGTGACATTGGCCTAGCTTCTCCCAAAGACAAGCAAAGTGAGTCTCCTAAAGTTCGCACTCCCCCACATATTCCAGTGCTCCCAGCCACCACTGACCTTCCCCCTCGCCTTCTAGTCATGAAGTATGCCAGGCACACTGACAAGCTTGCATCTCAGTTTTGAGAAAATGCCAAGTGGAAGGAAGAACTGTGTAATTTCCAGTGAGTAGGCTACAGCAAGCAGAATATATTTTTTCCTATTTTCAAAAAAATGAAGCGAAGCTACCATTTCCCCAAAATCTTCATTTGATTTTGGCTGTGAGTAGTTAATTTAGAGATTTATGGTTCACAGGGACAGCGGTGAATTTTATGAATGGGTCAGACTGTGTAAGTGACCACCTTATTTGCATGATCCAACAGTTTCCATGTGGTTCTGACTGGTCTGCAGTGTTGTTTAAATTTTTATCAATAGAATTATTATTTGGGTTGAATTAAGTCCTGTGGAAAAAAATGTACATTTGAGAGGGAAGAAGATCAGCACTGATTAATTTATCTTATTTAACTAGTTCTGGAGAGCAGAGGCAGGGTCTGAGAACATCTGAGAATGGGGGGTTCAAGGTAGGAAGTGAAAACCAAGCTTGGCCCAGAAAGCAAATTTATGTACAGACCAGCAGAAGGACACTTGGGTAATCAGGGTATAGTATCGAGCTCTTGGTGCTGAAAACAAGGAAAGATAAATATTTCCTTACGTTAAAATGATTTATGGGTGGGGTGAGGCTAGTTCTGCTTAAGAATTTCATGGGCTTTATCATAACCAATCAATAAATATTTATCAAACACCTGGAATAATAGACACCTGTTGTCTTCATCTGTATAATATCTCTCCTTTTGGGGATCTATTTTCCCTGCTCCATATGGATTGGATGAGACTACCCATGACCATCCCCTGCCTCTTCCACTCATCCTTGGCTATTTTGGGTTGGTTTGTGTCCCCTCAAAATTCATATGCTGAAGTCCTAACCACCCAGTGACTCAGAATGGGCCTGTATTTAGAGAAAAGGTCTTTTAAAAGATTATTAAGTTGAGGTCACTGTGATTAATTTAAAATGAGATCAAAATGAGGTCATTAGAGTAAAGGCAGGAAGATAAGATGGTGATAAAGTGAAGAGACAGTAAAGGGAGGAGCTCAGACTAAGGAAAGAATGGAAGACCAGGGAGAAATGCCTCAGCCTATGGGGGTGGGGGGTCTTAAATACCACCCTGAGGAGTTTGGCTGAGTGAAGTGGTTAAGAAAATTGGCTCCAACTGTGGAGAACAGTATGGAGTTTCCTCAAAAAATTAAACATGGATCTCCCTTTTGACCCTGTGATCCCACTTCTGGGAATATATCCTAAGAAACCAGAAATGCCAATCAGAAAGGACATATGCATCCCTATGTTCATAGCAGCACAATTTACCATAGCAAAAATTTGGAAACAGCCTAAGTGCCCATCAACAGATGAA
>PVJC01034378.1:0-18853 GCA_004026665.1 Murina feae | reverse complement strand
GTGTATGCTTAATTTCTAGTTGGTCTTTTATCATATCCTTGAGGGTCTCATTAGATTCATTGAGGGTCTCACTAAATTTGTCGGCAGTCTCTAGAAATTTCTTGAAAAACCTAATAACCGTGGTTTTGAACTCTATATCCTGTCATTTTCTTTCCTCCATTTCTGTCATTTGTGGCCTGCTTCTTTGTCTCCGCATTTTGGCTGCATCCCTTGCTGAGTTAGGTGATCACTGAGAGGGATTAATCTCTAAGCCACTTGGTTACGAGAGTCAGCTGTGTCTACAGTGGGAGAACTTCTGTGCTGGAGACACCCTTATGGGGCTAGAGTTATTTCAGTGGGGCTTTTATGCTCACTGCATCTGCCCCCAGTGTGTTCCTTGTGGATCTGTTTTGTTTAGGTTAGTCCCACTCTGGCCACTGGGTTAGGCTGGCTCCTGTATCTTTAAGGAGGTGTTGATTAAGCCTTTGCCTTAGGCTACTCAGTCTTTTATATGCAAAAGCCTCTGATGCAGCTTGGGAGGGGCGGGGCCTCGGGGAGTTTGCAGGGCAGGGCGGAGCAAATAGCTATGGCCAGTTCCCAGGTCTCTGTGTCCCACGGTAATTGCTGCAAGCAACACTGAGAGAAACCCGCTTTGGATTTCCTCCCGGTGCCAGTCAGTCCCCCTTCTCTGGGTGTCTGGGTCCTCAGAAACTCGCGTGGAACTGGAGTTCAGAGCCGCTGGGAACTTGTGGCTCTCTTCGTTTTGGAAAAGAACTGCGACCTCCGGCACCAGCCCTTTCCCCGAGCCCCGTGCACGCGCCTCCGTACCTCTGTACTTTGCTTCCGCTGCTCCTCTGAGTCTCAGACTCTTCTCTAGTTGTAGGATTTTCACTCAGCCAGCCTTCCTGTGGGTGCGAGTGGTGTCCGTGTGTTCTTTTCGTGGTTTTTCTGAAATAGTTTTTCATGGCTGTATTTATGGTGTTTACCTTATGCCGCCATCTTGCTGTCTCTCAAGACACAATTATTTCCATAGTCTTGTCATACAGCACCATAAATTACTTAATTTATAAAGAAAAAGAAGTGGCTTTAAAGTTGAGTGGCTTTAACATGATCAAAGTTAATATTACCGATAACAGCACAAACTGAAGGCAGGTGCCTCCTGACGCATCTGGAACACATGTCATTTCTGTGCTTTTTCTGCCCCAAAATGCAAACTCTGGATTTAATCAAGCAAATCCAAGTTCAAGGCCATGCTAGAATAACTCTCCTGTGCTCTTCAAAAATGTTAAGGTCAAGAATGGGAAAGATCACAACAAGAAAGGGAAAGAACCATTTCAGAACACAGGAGACTAAAGAGGCATAACAACTAAACGTAATATGTGATTCTGGACCAGGTCAAAAAAAGGGAAGTGGGGAGCCAGAAGGGACATATGGAGACAACTTGCAAAGTTGGAATATGGACTATAGATTAGAAAATATTACATCCATGTTAAGTTTCCTGATTTTAAGAATTATTCTACGATTATGTGTGGGGGGGTAAAGTCCTTGTCTAAGAAGATGCACATAAGTAGGGATAAAGAGACATATCTCCAAGTTACCCTCAAAAGGCTTAAAAGTATGCAGACATAAATATATTTAGAGAACAAAATAATGAAATAAGAGGCAAATACAATTGTTGAGTCTGGGTGAAGAGTATAATTCTTACAACTTTCCTTTAAGTTTAAAATTATATTCCCTCCATCATGAAAATAAGCTACTTTTGTTTCTTTCACTTTCCTTACTCTTTGCTCTAAAATTCTGGTGGGAAAATGAGAACTGGTCCTGGAGACAGGAAACCTGGTTAAAACTCTCACATTCAACTAGCACTTGTTGGAATACCTTGGAGCTAGATCCTTTCTCTCTCTAGGCGCCTGGTTGTTTTTATCTGCATAAAATTGAAATAGGCCCCTGCGGTTCTAAGATTCCAGGACAGGCTGCCAAAATGGAAAGGCCTGGATTTTTTGTTCTCCTATTGGGATTTTACTATTCACGCTTCCTGGTGAGGTCTTCATCTCCCAGCTGCCATTCATTTCCCCAGCTGACTGTGAAGCTCTCACAGCAGATCGAGTTCATGGCTCTTTATGCGGCCCCCATTTGGACTGTCAGGATAGGACACTAGCCATTTAAGGAAGGTCTCACCCATGACCACCTGGGGTTTGCTTTCAGACTCACAAAGCGGCTTTGTGATCACAAACTGGCTTTCTGTGTGGTTTTCCTAGAGAGGGAATGAACAGACCAGCAGAAATTAACCTCCTTGTCTTGTTCCCTACTGTATTCACAATACCTGTGCAGAGCATACACTTGATGAACCTTCGTTAAGCAACTGAACACAAGCTTTGATCTGCTTGACAGTTACACACTCATGCTACAAGTCAGTAAACTGACATCTGGGTTATGCACTGGGCTGAGAGTGATCCATCATCCTCTGGATGATGACATCATTATGATTCAGAGTTTACAAAGCTGACAACTAGTGCGTTTTCATGATATCACCAAGGTCACCACTCCCAAGGGCCCAGACTTGGCTACACGCTGTCCTACCTCTGCAACTCTTCTATCTTGCCTCATTTCTCAAACTGCTAGCTAGGCAGGGTACCAAATGTATGTCTACATTTCTGCCCTTATTTATATATGACAGATTTATATAGGTATAGATATTTTTTTACTGAAACTTATATTTTGCTAATGTAGGAGACTCTCAGAATGACAGGTAATTTGCACCATTCCTTCCCTCCCCTATAGTAGGACAGATAACCAAAATATTTTTTTTTCTTGTCGCTGTTCTTTGGTTTTAGTAGTTTTGATTTTTGATTATCTTGGCTCAGTGGATTATTTGTGATTTAGGTACTTTACAATGACAATCAAGAATTATCAACGACTCCACTATAGCCTAGCTGGTATGGCTCAGTGGTTGAGCATCGACCTATGAACCAGGAGGTCATGGTTCGATTCCTGGTCAGGGCACAGGCCCAGGTTGTAGGATTGATCCCTTGTGTGGGTTGTGCAGAAGGCAGCTAACCATTATTGGTTTCTATTTCCCTCTCCCTCTCCCTCTCCCTTTCTCTGAAATGAATGAAAGTATATAATCAAAAAATAAAGACTCCACTATGTAGTTTTTTATTTTGAAGTTGAGGGGATGGGATTATGTTGAGAACCAAAGAGGCAGGGGCTGGCAGCTGGTACTTTGAGTTAAAGAGGTAGAACTGGGGTGAGAACTTCCTGAGCCCAGGAAGAGAGTAAGAATCCTGTTTCCGAAAGTCACTACCTGCACTCAGACTCCCCCAGGGAGGGCGTTGGTGGGAAGCTATGGCGCATGGACTTGGAGCACTGCAGCTTGGAAGCAGCATTCAAGGTCAGGGTGGAAGACCACTTGGAAGGGGCCCTGTGGGGAGAGCAGTGCCCATCAGAGGGCGGAGGACCAGCTCTACAGCACCACTGGCAACAATGGTGACACCAGGACCTAGGACCAGGCTCTTCTCACAGTCTGGTGCCATGTTTGTCAAGGATTCTTATGTGAACGCATGGGTTGGAGGCCACGAAATCCTAATAGTGACTGAAAATGGACGTCTAAGCTACTCATAGGACAGGTTTAATTTGTCCAGGAAAAAATTTCTTACAGAGCTTCTCGACTTTATTCCCACCATGTGGGAAACCTCTGTGTGTGTGAACAAGAGCTGGGAGGCTGTGTTAACTTGGTATGACTGTAGATGGGTTTTCCTGCTCCAGATTTGCTTTAGCATTCCTCATTCCATGCCCTATGAGTTTCTATAATCAGACTAACATGATCCACAAAATATTCACATGTAACCAATGACTTTTAAATTACTTTGTTTTAATTTGTAAATCCCTTATAAAAAGCCCATTTCCCATAGTATTTATTTCAAATTGGTAAGGAATTATTGCATCGACCAGGTCCAAATTGGGCACTTGCCAAGGTTGAGGGCTCCATCCCCAGTGAGGGGCTTGTAGGAGGCAGCCCATCAATGATTCCTTCTCATCATTGATGTTTCTATCTCTCTCTTTCCCTTCCTCTCTAAAATCAACAAATATATATATATATATTTTTAAAAAGATCAAATGAAGATGAATGAGCTCAGCAAATTGATTAGTCATATTTCTCCTCCCATTGTGATGCTCTATCAGTGAAATAAGAACTTCTGATCATGAGTGGATAATGCTATATTGAAATTCCACAAATCTACCTTAATTTCACATTTCACAAGAGCTACTAATAGTAGCTCACCTATGTGTAATGCACAGTTCACAAACACTTCCACATACACCATCTCATTTCATTCTGAACATAACTCTATGATATGGGCAGGAAAGATATTACTATTTTCACCTTTCAAGTGAGAAAAGCAAAGTTCAGAGAATCAAAGTCGCTTGTCCAAGGTCCCAGTTAGCAAGTTGCCAGGGTAGGACTAGAAGCCAAGAATAAGGACCCCCTTTTGAATGCTATAGCCACTATGCCCTACTGCTTCCCGGTTTGGCAACTGAGGAACTTGGTTACAGAGGTCTTACTTTCATGTTCTTCTCCCCAAGGAGAGTTGGTGTAAATATGGGAATTGACTAAATGAAGAAGAAAGATGACTAGGTAAAATGGCAGTAATTCCCATGAGGAAACCATGGAAAATGCATTTAGATGTAGTGCTTATGACCTCAGATGTCATTATACTGATGCATAAAAGATTAGGAATGATCACAGTAAACTTGGAATTTTAATCCAAGGGAACTATAGTCCTACTGATGTCAAGAAAACCATATGGGTTGAGGATCTCACCTATGGTATGACCCAATGGAAAGTTGAACCATTCAAAAGAAATATCTAGTAGTAGGAAAAGTAGAGTCACAAAATATAAAAAGAGCAGAGTCTTAATTGGAAATCCATAGATCTGAAATAGACGCAGTGAAGAATGTTTAAGTGAAGCAAAAGGAGAGAAATTCTACCAGTGGGAGTATGTTCTTATCCAAAAGGCTAGAGCAAACATTTAATAAAGTCGCACATTTCAAGACTGAACAGATTAAAAAAAAACTCCGGTTTCTTTCTAAGGCCTTAGACCCATAAGAACTTACAGGTCTATTGGAGGAAAAATAGATGTTGGCAAAATTACAAAAATAAAAACAACAAAATTCCAAGTCCAATCATTTCTGATTTCTCCCATGACACATACCCCAAATCTGTGAAAGTGAGGAAAGATTGGACACAGGCAACGTTCAAATTTTCCAAGTGGGGCGTAGGACAGATTCCAGAAACAATAGACCAATGGCAAGCAATAAAAATCCAAGCCCGGAGTATTTAGCATAGAGTTTGCCCTTTAGAATGGAAAGCAATGATCTTGGGGGTGGGGGGGCAGTCATTAAACCAAGCCATGACAAGGTGACTTCATTTATCACGGTGACTGAATGACAGAGCAAGATATAAGGATATAGAGGACTAGCCATTAGTAAAATTTCTGACATTCTTTCATGATGTTGGACAAAGTAGAAACATGAGCTGGATGTTAGTAAAAAGTTCAAGTTGTGGCTTGTTGGGCTTGCCTACAGTGTGTGTGTCGATTGGTGTGTCCATGACAACTTGGGCAGCAAAAGAAAATTCTCTAATTATCTTCTGAACTTGATCCTTGGCTCGATCAAAATATTATTAGTAACTTGAGTAAGAACTCAGACACTTCGGTGTGCTGAAGCTGGTTTGTGAGAGATTATTACATTTTCAGAAACCATCTGAGCAGGCAGACATCATGTTGTTAAGACTGTAATTGGTCATGGTGGGGTGTTTAGACCACAGAAATAATAAGCTCTGCAAACCAGGCCACAAGAGGATGGTAAACATGTACCACCACAGCACTGAAGAGAAAATAGATATGTCAGGACTCTTTTTGACTAAAGTTAAAACTGGTTTAAGTCAACAAACAAAACCCAGCAATTTCAAGTAACTGACAAGTCCAAGTTAAACCTACCTACAGGCAGAGTTGGAACCTGAGCTCAAGTGATGTCAGAAAAACTCAGTCTCTCCTCTCTATTCAATTTTCTTCCATGTTGGCTTTGTTCAGTAGTAACTCAAGGTTTGGGGGCTGGAGGGTTGTTTGTTTAGTTTTTGATCACATCAGCATTGCAACAATGTGGAAAGAGAACCCCTCTTTCCCAGTAATTTAAGCCAAGCACCCCATCGCTTTGATGAGATGAACAGAATGCTGATTGTTTAGTCCTGGGTTATTCTCCCATACCTGTGTACAGACACTGACAATGAGGAAGTGGCTGGCCAGGGAAAATCATGATGCTTTTTCATAAAGTCACCAGGAGAAAGGGAGATGGATGCTAGGTATCTGAGGAGCATATGTCCACCAAGTGCATTTATTAATCTGTAAAATGGTGGAGGAATTATAGTTCATCTAAAAAAAAGTGTAATATTAGAATGATTGAATTAACAGGCATATTATGTCAAATCAGGAAGTGAAAGAACTATGTTGTAATTGCTTAACCATTCTTGGAGTATTGTATTCAGTTCTTGGCCCTATGCTATACAAAGGGACATTAAATATTCATGAGAAGACTAATGAGGTTGTCTAAAACTATGTATGCAGAAGAATGTATGAAACAAACTGGTTGAACCAGGGAATGTTTGCTTTGGAGAGGACACTTACAGACTCAGGATCTGTTATTTTTCAAATATTGAAAGTCCTCTTTTAACAGAGGGTGTCCAATGTGAGACGCCACAGGGCAGGGGACAGATTTAGTTCAACATAAGGAACTACTCTGGAACCATGAGCACTGTCCAGCAATGGAATGGATTGACTCTGTGTCACTAGAAATGTTTGAATTCAGATGAGCAAACTTCTGGAAATTTATGGGAGAGTTGTCTTGGGATATTGTGTAATAGAATAGCATTTTACATGACGGCTGGGCTCTAACGTCAGTAAGGAAAATCAGGTATACCAAAGTCACCTTGAAAACTACTATCTACAAAGTATGATAATGATAGATCATGAGTTTGTGCATGTGATATATATGTATAAATGTATAATACGTTTAATAATTCACTGTATAATAAAGAGGGGAATCTTTTACACAGTGTCATACAACCCTGTGAGAAGTACATGGGGACCAAATAAAGCAACTATTGATTCAAGTCTATTTCACACCCACTACGGGGCATGTGCTGACAGAGTGTAATAGTGGGTACAGTGTAGACAGAACTTCAATTGTCCCTCTCACTACTCTGCAAGCACACTTAGTTGAGTCATTCTGTTGTACAATAAATTTGACAGGAAGGAGAAGCTCAATCCTTGTAACTGGAGTGTTTTTTGTTACTCATGAATTCTTGGATCACATGGGAGTTTATGTTGAGAGGTGACATGATTCAGGATGGGGGCTGATCAGCAGGAAACTGATGGGATCAGAGGGTTAAAACTTCGAGCCAGCCCCACCTCTAGGGAGGAGAGAGGCTGGAGATTAAGTTCAATCACATGGCTAATGATTCCATCACTCATGCTCCCCAAATAAAACCCCAGCACAAACTCTAGACATTGAGCTAAACAGAGCTTCCTGATTGGTGATCACAAATATGTACAGAGCGTGATGGGCCCCAGCTCCACCAAACTCTGCATTCCAGACCCTTCCACACCTCAGCTTATGCACTTTTCCATTTGGCTTCCCTTTGTAAGAAAGCTGTCTTTGTAAGCACAGTGCTTGCCTGAGCCATTCTAGTGAAGGATCGAACCTGAGGCTATTGTGGGAAACTGTGAATTTGTAGTCAGTTGTCAGAAGTGCAGGAGGCTGGCAATTAAAGAAAAGGTAGTCCTGCTGGGAACCAAGCCCTTAACCGACAGAGTCCCAAGCTAACTAGGCTTTTAGTGTCAAAATTGCACAGCAGGACACCAGTCGATGTCATAGCAACCGTAACTTAGAGAGACAGGGATGTGGTTGTACAGTACCTCAAATGAGTGTTAAAACTTCAAAAATTCTTTCTTGAAGCAAAGACCAAGCAAAATGAACATTTTTATCTATGCCACTCCCCCCTCCACACACAGCCATTATTAGGTAATTATCTCTTACTATTTCACTTTATGAAAATTATGTTCAAAAGATGCAAGAAAACTGGAACCTATGAGTCTTCAGCTCTTGAGATTTCAGGTTACCAACTCATGTTACCATAAAGCAGCTAAGTCCGGTGATGCAACTATTTGTGAGACTGGGGAGAGAGGGCAGACCCCTCTTTCTATGTCAGAATAGAACCTGGGAGACCCTAACACCATAATGACAAGATAAGCATGTCCACAGCCTAATGCCTTTAAGGTTGGCTAGATTTTTCTTTTTCCTTTTCCTTTCAGAGAAATATGAATCAAATATATCTACTGCCAATTCCACAGAAATTTAGGTGAAGGGGAAATCCACTTGCAGGCTCTTCCAGGGCCACAAGGATAATGTGATAGTCCCAGTCTCTGCAGTCAGAGGCTAACAGCAGCACTATTCCTCCCTAACACAGCATCCACTCAACCCCTCAGGATGCCCTCAGATGCTGCCCGGCTCCCTTGAGTGGAGTGTGGGAAGGATTCCCAGAGCAGAATTGGGATCAAGGCAGGCAGTTACAGGGGTTCCCTCTCAGCTGAATGTAATGACTCCCTGAGTGGAGAGAGGTTCCCGGAAGATTGAGAATGAACTCCGTCACCAGCAAGGTCTGAGCTGAGGTTACTGGGGACGAGCAGACAGTAAGATGTGCATACCTAATAAGGGGTGAGGGCACTAGATGACATCCAAGTCTGCAGCCCTCCCAGCCCCTGGTTCCAACCCAACTGGTTCCAAGTAGAACCAGGAAAAACAACCCCAGGTAAGGAAGGAGACTTACAGCTGGGTCCTTACCAGACATTTCTCAGCAATAAATCCCCCTGATACCTCCTGCATGATGTTATTTAGGGCAGTTAAGGGAGACTCTGGAAATTACTTCAGTGCTGTTTAAATTCATTATCTAATGCTAATTAAAATGATTTGTTTCCCTGTCACTAAGGAAAATCTTGTTAGGGAAACTGATGAGCTGCAGCGGGCTTTCTGTCACCGGGCTGGGAGCAGAAGTGCGCCTGGAGCACCATGCATCCTAGTCACTGATGATTCAGGGCGAGGGAGGATTGGCCTGATGGGATACCCAGCCTTGGCCAGGTTTCCAGAGCCAGCCAGGCATCTGAAGGGCACTTGGAGGGATGGCAGACCTGCCTCTGACCCTCTATACCACCTTGGGGCAGTCACCTCCTCTCTCTGGCTTGATTTAGGATGCACACTATTAAGGTGACCAGATTTAAAGCGGTACACCATTGACTGGGGGGAGGGGTCTTTTTTTCTTTCTTTTTTTATTATTACTTAAAATATTACAAAGAGTAATCGGGACTTTTTTTTAAAACGACGCAGGACAAACTGTTAAAAATCGGGACTGTCCTGCCAAAGGCGGGACGTCTGGTCACCTTACACTACTAGATCACCAAGAGAACTTCCAACAATCCCGAGACCCGGCACACCCAGACCAATGAAAATCCTGGAGACAGGCCAAGGCATCAGTACCTTAAAGCTCCCCAGGTGATTCCAGTGTGCGGGTGAGGTTGATCACCACTGCCCTAGGTGGTCTCCAAGGACCCCTCCAGCCCTGTGTCCTCCTCATTTCCAGACTAACTGGGTGATGGGAAGTTGCTGGCTTAGTTCATCACTCTCCTGCAGACATTGTTTACAGTGAGTCTGTATCAGTTGAAATCCACATGCGTGGCAGTGCGGAGGTAACTGCTGTTCAAGCAGGGTTCACACCGTATTCTGTGTATGACTAGCACATCTTAGGGGCTCACCAATGATTCCCTCATCATTGATGTCTCTATTTCCCTCTCTCTTCCTCTTTGAAATCAATGAAAATATATAAAAAATAAAAATGTAGACCCAGGCTCCAAACTATATTTACTGAATCAGAAACGTTGGAGGTGGAACTCAAAACTCTGTTTTAATAAGGCCTGCAGGTGATTTGAGAGCTGCCTTTATAAAAGATCTTCAGAGCTGCATTCTGCAGCTAGCACAGCATCTCCATGAATTTGTCAGAGACCCATGTTCCTTTCTGCTCACCACTCCATCCCTAGGGCAAAAACCTGTCTCTGTGATCCAATGTGGCTGCTAGAGTTCCAGCCATCACATCTAAGTTCAAAAGAGCAGGACGGAGAAAAGACCAGAGAAGGGCCCTGTCTCTTTTAATGTGATTTCCTACCCGAATACACCACTTCCTCTTTCTCTTCACTGACAAAAATCTTTTCTGTGAAGGCTAGAAATGTCTGAGTCGGGCACAGCTAAAAACTGAGGTTGTTTAGAGATACTAAGATAGGCAACTAGTTGTTTCTTCCTGAACTAGTGACTTAATGACCGCAATGAGGAAAACTAAAACTTATGCATGCTTTCTGGGTGTCCAGAACTGATTTACACACAACACAACACTATCTTGTTTAAGCTTCACAATTCTATGGGGAATGGTCACTTTTTGTAGATGGAGAAAAACTTCAGGCTTGCAGAGGTCGTTTAATGTGCGGATATCGCATAACTAGAAAGGGGTGGAGCAGAATTTCCACCGAGGCAGTTTAGCTATGCTTCTCAGATGAAAGTGTTGGTGGAAGAGATGAAAGATGAGTAATAACGATATTTTACATCCATTCCTCATTAACAGGAAAAATGTAGCATTGGTTTTGCCGTCACTTAATAAGGCTAAGTGCAAAGCCGCCCCACCCACTCCCAACGGCTGGCTTGTCTTAAGACTGCATTTCCAGTTCACACACAGGACAGGCCTGCAGTGGTGTTTGCCCTGGAGAAGCTCGGGCCTACCGCAAGGGAGGACCCAGGGTTCGAGGGGCCTGAAGCTTGTACAATTTAGGATCTCCCTTTAAGGAAAACATTAAGTTGTGAGTAAAGTATTAGGTAGCAGGCTTCGGAAAGGGGCCTTTAAGCACCTTGGACTTCCCTCCCGGCACTGCTTTTGCACGGGGCACAGCCTGGCCTTGAGCACGTGTGCAGGCGACTGCAATCAGGCACTCAGACTGTTTCATCCAGATGAGGGAGATGATGCTGACGAGTAGTTTTCTAACTGTTTGTTTTTTAGCAACAGAACCCTGTTACAAAAGGAAATCTTACTCAACGTCAGATCATGTTAAACAGATATAAGTGGGGCTGCTCCCATAGGAGTCCAGGTAGTTGGTCAGGAGCCCCATCTATTCTGCTCCTGCTCCCCCCCCCCCCACCTCCAAGACATCCAGGCACCTTGAGTCTTCCAGGATCCCACCTGCAAAATCACAGAATCTACCTTTTCAACCCCCTTTTCTTATAGAGGACTGAAGACCCAGAAAGGCTGACTAGCTCAGCCTACCGCACACACTGGTTGTTGGGGCACACAGATCTTTTCACTCTACCATAGTCATCCTTCAATTCCCAGGCCAGCCCTAAAATGCCTAGCGGTCCCGCACTTAATCCCCAAGGCAGTGTTTGTTATGCTGTAGAATCAAAGCACAGCTATTATCTGCTTTTATGGCGAATCAGAACATCGCCCACCGCAGCCACCGCAGCCCTGGTGGAAGGACTGGGTACCCCTTCCATGTAATTAACTAGAATTTTCCCCATCTCTGGCCAAGTCCTTGGGAAAGATGAGAGGAAGGGAATGGAACAGATAGGTAGTGTTTGTACCACCCAGAGGGAAAGAGTGGGAACCCCTGGGTTTATGGGGACATAAACTATATTTATACACTTAGCATAGATAGAAGTTAACTTAATAGTATGAAAAAGAAGACACAAAGATTTAAAGATATGTCACATGCAGGCATCAGATATTTTCTTCTCCATCTTAGAAAGGTAGAGCGAAAGTTTTTTTCTTCCTCTAAAATTTACATATTCATAAATATTTACATATTCAACAAAAGATTACTAAAATAAGATTGCAGTTTTATCAGCACTGGTTCATGTTCTTTCTATAAAGCAATAAAACTTATCTTTGGAGTCATCCCTATTTTAGACAGCAATTGTTTGTAATTTATTGATATTCTATATAACTCACCTTTCCAGAGTCTGGGCCCTAATTAATAGACTAATATGTCAAACAAAGCCCACCTCCCCCCCCCCCCCCCACACACACACACAAAAGTCAAATAGCCTGTAGTTTTGTAAACGGTGCTAGGATGTCTTCGCCTTAGTTCTAGGCTTTGGATAATTTTACTTAACATTTCTTTTTTTTAAGTTCTATCTGTACAATGCACTGCTGTGACTTGGGAATTAAATAAAGCGGATTATCTATTCTACCTGAGGAATCGTACAAACTCCGCCAATTTTACAAGGCACCTTCTCAAGCACGATCTCACTGATTCTGACCCCAACCCTCTGAGATGTTCAGGTATTATCTCGATTTTCACAGATTAAAGAAAACCAGAAGTTCCTAAAGATTGTGACTTACCCACATTCTTGGTCAGAGCCAGTGCCAAACCTCAAAGCCGGATCCTCTGAAAACAAACTCCAAGCGCTTTTCGCGAGGTACGGCTCTCCACGGCTGTAGAGAATCTTACTGTTTAAAAAGTCTTTGTAAACTGAGGGAACGAGGCAGGTGCCTTGTTTTATAGATGAAAGAACTGAAAACCAATATCACCTGCCTAGCAAGTGGCAGAACCCACACAGGGTCCAAGTCTAAGGCTGTTTTCCTCTCTAGAACCATTGCCTGGAGCTAGTGCACCCCGTCTCCTGGTGCGACCCATACGCCATCTCTGGATGCCCAGACCACTATCTAAGGTGAAACTC
This sequence comes from Murina feae, assembly GCA_004026665.1. Classification (NCBI taxonomy): domain Eukaryota; kingdom Metazoa; phylum Chordata; class Mammalia; order Chiroptera; family Vespertilionidae; genus Murina; species Murina feae. The sequence continues at coordinate 6,049 of PVJC01034378.1, read as the reverse complement.
CCCACTTCTCTTCTGTACTTAGGCCTACTGGCCCAGGAAAGGGATCCCAAAGTACCCCTTATGCTTTCTCCAAGGACATAAACTCGGTCTCCAACCTGTCTAGCCCTCAGCATTCTACTTGAACAAGTTGATAGACTTTGAAGGAAGATGTTAATTACAGGTAACAGTAAAGGTGTTATTCCTACAAGGATTGTTTGCATTTTTAAAAATAGTCTATTTGGTCTCACATGCCTTCACCCTCTGCTTGCTAACCTGTGGGCAGAAATAATGCAAGGAGCCTGCAAACCACACCTTAACCCAGGAACCAGCTACAAAAGGAAAGACAGTAGTTCACACGTTTAACTACTATTCAAATGCATACAGCTGTTTCAGATTGTAAAATAAGCATCTAAACATGGTGAATTCATGGGTTTCTATGTGATTTCTTAGCCAATATATACGCAGGAGTACAAATGTAAATTTTGCATTCTGGGGCAAGGGTTGCTAAAATGTTTGATATTAAAAATCTCAAAGATGGGAACTTTGACTTCCATGTCATGGTTTCATAGTTGTCAGAGGCCTTTTTAACAACCCCCAAATCTCCCATGATTCTACCTGCCGAAATGTAACCCTGCCCCAAAAGTGAGCCCGGATGTGTCAGGCCCAGTTCTAGGCCCTGTATGTACATAAGTTCACTGCACACAGTGACCAGTGAAATGTGCATCATCTTTTCATAAATGAGGAACTAGGAGCAGAGGGGCTCTGCATCTTGCTCAAAAATCACAGTGGTTGAGTCAGAGCTCCTAGTTACTACCCTACATGTCTCTAATTTCACTTGATTTTCAATTTCCAAAGGGTGAAGTATACAAATACATAGTAGGAGACATAAGAATCTAGCAACGAAGGAAAGTTTTGAGAGGAATAAAAATGTACTGAAAAGCAAGCAGGCTAGGTAGAGGAAAAGATGGAATAGTGTATTTTATCAACTGTAACATGCCTCGACTGTAAAAACCCACCATTATTTTGTGTTACTAAGAAGCTGCCTAGCCCTGTCGGTGTAGCTCAGTGGTGGAGTGTCAACCCAAGAACCAGGAGGTCAGTTTGATCCCAGTCAGGGCATGTGCTAGGGTTGCAAGCTTGATTCCTAGGGGGCGTGCAGGAGGCAGCTGAAAGATGATTCTCTCATCATTGATGTTTCTCTCTCTCTCTCCCTTCCTCCTCTGAAGTCAATAAAAAAAGCATATTTAGAAAATTAGGGGGGAAAAGTTGCCTATTAAATAGGATCATGCCAAGATGCCATCAACTGTAAGATGCACCCTTTCAGAGGTTAAAATAAGACAAAAATAATTCATTTGTACAACTGATGACATACATCCAGGCAGGCGGCAACAGGCTAAGGAGCCGAGAGCATCTTTCATGTTTTATAAGCCCCAGAATTCCAAATGCCTGGGGTTTGGGCCTCTGTCAAATTCTGATTTGATGCTGCTTACTAATGAGTACACTGCACCCCATGAACTAATCCTTGTGGTCAAGGGAATGGTGTTGACTTGGGAGACCTGGGTCATGTGCAGCCCGCAGAAGCAGGTCAGGATGACTTCACCTCACCCGAACAGGATGACTGCAAAATGTGTGAGACAGACCAAAACAGACATCCACCAAGCTATTACAAGCAGACACAGCGGATTCCAATGGGCCTGTATTTAAAACTATACTTAAATATTAAGCAACACAGATCGGGCAGAATAGTTGACTTGCCAAGAAAAATAAAACTCAAGACTTGTCCATTTCCTCAGAAGCACTTTCGTGCTGCTACACAGGTCTTTAAGAATCATGTTTGTTCTTTCTTTTTTTAAAAAAAAAATTTTTTTTTATTGTTTTTTTTACAGAGAGGAAGGGAGAGGGATAGAGATTTAGAAACATCGATGAGAGAGAAACATCGATCAGTTGCCTCCTGCACACCTCCTACTGGGGATGTGCCCGCAACCAAGGTATATGCCCTTGACCGGAATCGAACCTGGGACCTTTTGGTCCACAGGCCGACACTCTATCCACTGAGCCAAACCGGTTAGGGCCATGTTTGTTCTATCACTCTCCACTGTTGGGTGGAATAGCAAGCAGCAAGCCAATGTCTTTACTGGTACGTATACCAATGAGTTTTAAATGCAAGAGAATTTCTATCTAAGGAAAGTCTGTTTTTAACCATCTGGAAGTCATTTAAAACATCTAAATTATTCATTATTTTTAATTATAGTCACCGAGAGCACAAGGCAAAATGATTCTCATAACCCTACCAGACTCCCAGCCTTCCACTCAAGTAGTTGTCACATATCAAGTACAGTTAAGAGCTAATCATTTCCCCCCAGAACATAATCAATTTCCCTAGGAACAAGACAGCATGGACCAATATTTCCCATTACCACGTTATCGCAGCTCGCTTTGTCCCCTTACATTCAACGATCAGCATGACTCCATGTCTAAAATTGGATAAAACATTTTGATGAAGGATTCCAAACACCATCACTTTATAGGGGATGGAAGTGGGAATATGGGTCCTAACTTCCAAGGCAACCCTTTGGGTACAAACCTGTACACAGCAGTCACTGTCTGCTGGAACACTTTGGAATGCAGGGCAGAGCAGGCATTTCATTACTAGTCATCAGACATGCAATGCAAACAGCAAACTGTAACCCCTGTTTAAAACTATTCATCTTGATTTAAAAAAAAAAAAAAAAGACTCTTCATCTGGGAAAAGGTTAGGGAATTTGGGACACTTTGGTGGCGCCTTTAGATTTAGAAAAGAAGAGATGGTGTAGTTTGCTGTACCAAACACCCAAACTGGTGGGTTTAACCAATAGAAATGTATCTCCTCAAGTTCTGGAGGCTGAAGTCGCAGATGAAGGAGTTAGCAGGGTGGATGGCACACACAGGCCTCACCCCTTGGCTTGTCAATGGTCTTCTGCCTTCACATGGTCTTTTGTTTGATGAGGGCCAACCTATGACTTCACTGCACCTCTGTAAAGGCCCTATTTCCAAATACAGTCTCATTCTGAAGTTCTGGAGGGTTAGGATTTCTACAAACAAATTTGAGGGGGACACAAACAGATGGAGGTGATCAGAAACTTAGTTCCCTTGGGTTAAGCAATCCAGAGGTGAGAAAAAGAGCGCAGGAGGCGGACTTCTGTTTGTTTGGTTCTTCAGTTTTGGTATAGAAATAGTTTATGATTAGTGACTCAGTATTAACTGCTGCGCTTTTTGAGATTTTGTGCCCTCTTAACCATTATTCTAACTATACGTGTCTCTATAGAGTGATTAATCTGCTATAATTAAGAAGTGACCTTTTCAAATTTTCATTGAAAACAAAAACAGAAGTGCCGTCTCATGTTAAAGAGCTTTGAGTTTGGCATGCAGGAAGCCATTTCCTTCAAGAGACCCTTATTTCTGTTCCGCAAACAGGGCTCTTCCTTCCAGGCAGTGTCTGATCCCTGGGAAAATCTGGAAACTACAAAAAGCTCCATTTAAAACTTAAAGACATTTCAAACCCAGCAAGCTCTTACATGGGAAATAAACCCTCCAGGTGCGTTGTTTTCAGGTTGGTTGAAACTATTTGTAGATTTCTGCTTAGAATGGTATAAACTCAGAGGAACAAAGTAAACGGGAGAGACCATCAGATGGTGAGCAAAGGAAGCTGTGCAGAAAGCGGCAGGGCTGAGAAAGCTGAGTACCACGTGCCTGCAGAAGAGATGGTTAATTCTCACAAGAATATACAGCAAGTCCCAGCAATGAGAGAGGCCAGATACTGGGGAAGACTCAGCAGAAGCCTGGAATGGAAATCAGGGGTAGTGGCTAAAACTGGTGACCACCACCCCACACCTTGGCAGAAGGCTGACAGTTTATTTTGTGGACTCATGTTGATTTAGTTTCTCCAGACCAGGGGATTTTAGATATAAGAGAGCATGAAAGAGAGGCACTGAACTGAGAGCAGATGGGTTAATTAAAATCTGCACCAAGTATTGAGCAAACAGAATACTGGCTGCCAGGTAGATTTCTCTCTAGAGATGATGAATGGCCCAGGACAAAAGGCTTACAGATCCTGACTTCTGAAGGACTCCAGTGACACAGCAGAATCCACACCCAGTCACCTGGGCAATGAACAGTCAGCAGAAAGGTGGAGCCTGCCCCCTTTCTGATCAGTTTTTAGAATATAAAGAAAGTCAAAGATCTCCAAGAAAGCTTCAAACATAAGAGATCAAAATAAACAAAAAAAGCAGATAGCAGAAGAGACAAAGCAAAGTAAAACAAAACAAATAAACACAAAATATAACATCTCCAGAAACAGAGAAACATTTTATCCAGAAACAACAAAAGAATATTATAAATAAAGGACTGGCAGAGTGTGTGGAGGAAACATCTCACCCAGAAAAGCAAAACCAAAAACCAAAGAACTAAAAAGGAAAACCAGAGGATCAAACCAGCATTCAAAAGTTCAACAAGAGTGCCAAAGAGCAAGAAGAGAGAAAACAAGGTGGGAGATCAGTGGAACAATACAAATACATACAGCTCCCAGAATGAAATAAAAAAAGGCTTTGTTTTTCTAACTAAAATATTTCAGTAAGTGTCAGCATGAAGAAATGATAGACATACACAACACATACCAGTTCACATGACCCTGACATACAAGGCAGCTGGGGATTTAAAAAATTCCTGTGACTTTTTGGAACCGCCCCCTCCTACCCCCTTCCCAAAGGCCCCATACAAAAGACTGATTAGGATGGCACTGGACTTTCACAGCAATTCTGCAAGTCCAAGAAAATACTGACCAGTGCCATCAAATGCCATCAAAGCTCTGAGGCAAAATTAATTTCAAACTAGAATTCTATACCCAGCTAAATTAAGTACTCAAATATGAAAGAGCAGAATAAAGACATTCTCACATGCAAAGTCTTTAACATTTTACCACATATGCATTCTTAATCAGGATGCTACTAAAGATTTAAGAAGTTTTAACCTAATTAATCATTCAGTGGATCCATTAAACAGCAGCAGCAACAAGCAAAGGTGTTCAGCAAGGAAAAGAAATGCATGGGATCCTGGAATGGACTTTCCATAGCAGAAGTGAAGGGAAGGCCCAGATGATAGTGCCAATTGTGCAACTATTCTTCAGGGCACCCAGAAAGCCAGCTGGCTCCAGGAAGGGCATATGAAGAGAGTAGAAACGCTAGTTGAGTTGTGTTGAATAGTGTGGAAATTAGTATTCAAAAGCAGCCAGTTTAGCACATGTTTGGCTGCAAGTTTCTAAAGATCCAATTCAGAATGGCCTAAATGATAAATGGGAGTTTATTTTCTCACATAACCAGAGGTACAGGAGGAGGCAATTTCAGTAGCTGATTTGTTCAGCAGTTCAACATCACCATCGTTCCAGTTTCTTCATACCTGTTGCTGCTCATCTATCCTCTGCATACTTTTGACCTTCTCATAGCTGCAAGGTGCTGCATGCCACAACTCTAAGCCTCCCATCTGCACACACCAAAGCCAGTCGCAGGAAAGGGACTCTCTTCCTTGGGGGTCTATCAGGAAAACCTTCCCCAGAAACACCACTTCTCTTCTAGGGCTCCCTAGCCAGGGTCCTTTCAATCCACCACTGACTGAAGGGATGTGCCCCAGGGTTAGTTCACAGCAGTGCTCTATTGCACTAGATACACAAGGGAAGTATCTGTATAGCCCGGTGGAATAATAAATGAAGCTGTGAAAAATCTCATCATACTGGGTGTGAAATGTTGACTTAGATCAGTCAGGATATCAGAGCCACAAGCTAAAGACTGTGAACATCAGAATAACATGGGAGGCTAGTGGGCTGAATAAAAAAAAAAAAAGAGGACAGGAGAAACAAGATGGCGGCATAGGGTAGACACCGCATATGCAGCTGTGAACAACTATTTCAGAAAAACCGCGAAAAGAACACACGGACACCACACGCACCCACAGGACGGCTGGCTGAGTGAAAATCCTACAACCAGAGAAGAGTCTGAGACTCAGAGCAGCAGCGGAAGCAAAGTACAGAGGTACGGAGGCG
>PVJC01034377.1:0-18846 GCA_004026665.1 Murina feae | reverse complement strand
GAAGAAAAAGGAAAGTAAAAATTATGAACAACAAATATATATCAATGAGTGAATCTAAGAATCAAGTGAATAAAAAATCTGATGAACAGAATAAACTGGTGAATAGAATAGAATCAGAGGCATAGAATGGAGTGGACGGACAATTTTGGGGGGTTAAGGGTGTTGGGGGTGCGTGAAGAGAATGGACAATAATTGTACACCTATGGATGAGGACAGTGGGGGAGCAAGGACAGAAGCTGGGGTGGGAAATGGGAGGAGGGGAGCTATGGGGGAAAAAAGAGGAACAACTGTAATAATCTGAATAAAGATAAATTAAAAAAAAAAATAGAACCAGAGACATAGAAGCATCAAACAGACTGTCCAACATATGAGGGAAGGTGGGGGATGAGAGGGTAAGAGATCAACCAAAGGGCTTGTATGCATGCATATAAGCATAACCAATGGACACAGACAGTGGGGAGGGTGAGGGCATGTGCTGGGAAGGTGGGAATGGCTGGGGAGAGGTCAATGGAGGTAAACGGAGACATACGTAATACTTTAAACAATAAAAATTAAAAAAAAAAAAAATAGACACAAAGATATAATCCCAGAGAATGACTGGGAGGTCCAAAGGCTGAGTAGTAAGTAACAGGAGTAGAGGAAAGGGAACAAAGATTCCCAGGGTGCCAAGCTCTTAGCCCCTGTGCCAACTGTTCCTTAAAAAAGCCTCTGGCCGCCATTCAGCCCACTGCTGACATTATACCTAAACTCTACAGGATTCTGCACTCCCACAGCGGTTCTTCTGAGTCTGGTACTAGGACATCCACCCCAGAATCATCGAAAATGTTTGCTAAACATGCAGATTTCTGGGTCCACCCAGTCAGTTGTCAGATATTCTGCTTTCCCATCTAGGCAGAATAGAATTGGACTAGTGATCTGAATATACAATAAGCTATGTTCATTGATCTCAGATATGAATAGGATTTATTACTTTTACTACCCTAATAAGTGATCTTTAAAATACAGTTACAAAAACCAAATTCAAGAGAGCCTGAAAGGTTAACCTAACCCCTCAGCCAAGTCACCAGATTACACAAAACAGAAGTAATACAGAACCTGACACCTGAGTAATTACGGACCGAGTATTCCGAAGGTATGAAAGAATGAAGGGTGAGAAAAGTGGCCAGCGCAGGAGACTTTTACAATCTTAAAGGTGCTCACATATATGAAATGATTGGACAACAAAACTAAACAAGCTAGCTTAATATACAACAAGATAACCACTGCAAAAGTATTTACTATACATTTTATTGGTTAAAAGGTTAACAGCTATTGTTTAGTTAAATCTATTAGGTTGAAAAAGTGAATGAGCAGGAACATAAGTTATAGGACAACCAAAATGATCTTAAATTTTGTAATGTAATGTAATATTACAAAATAGCTATTTTATACACATATATAAACATAAAAATGGATAAATACTCCATGAAAAGGCAGAAAAAACCCCAAAAAACTTCATGTATTTCCTCTTCTAATTATGTCCCTGTTTTGACTCATTGTGGTTTCAGAATTTGGAAAAACCAGAATTCATAAATTCACCTCATCTTCTCATTTTGCTGCAAGGTAGAAAAAAAAAAAAGGAAAATTAATTAACAACACAAAACAAATGCTTTTGCTGTGAAGCATGGAGAAAACTGCTGTGTCATACTATTGGCATATTAAGCTTTGCCATATATCTGAAACTCTCTGCGACAGTGGGAATTACAAATAAAACCTAAGAAATATTAATTAACAGATTTTATACATGTTTTACTGTAAGTTCCTTTTAACTACAAACTTTAGCATACATGAAAATGTATAACTTTAAAACAATTAAATACATGCTGATGTACGTACCACCTGTTACTAGTATTACTACACCCAGACTCCTCCAGTGTGTCTCTTTCTGATTACAGCCCACTAATCCTCCACAAAGTAACTGCTATCCTACATTGTGTTAATCACTCCCTTGCTTTCTTTAGAGTTTTAACCATCTGTATATTACACTCCTAAAATGTATATTGTTGGGCTTTAATCTGTGTGATCTTTATATCATTCTGTAGGTGCCTTTCTATAACCTTTTACCACTAAATACCTTACTCATTTTCAAGCGTCTCTTTTATTGAAGCATTAAACATTCTTATTGTACATTCTGTATCTGATTCTGCTATCAGTTGCTTTTGCAAGTCTCTTGGTCCCTTGTGAGTGGAGCGTTCTTCTTGGCTGTGAGCTGCTGTTTCATTTCCCTTGCAGCTTTATCTGTGGAAAATGTCCTGTGGACTGAGATGGAGGAGGGCTCCTCTAGAAAATATTTGCATTTGCTTCTAATAGACAACAGGGGGCACTACAGGTCAGGGGCTAATACTAAATCCTCAGCTTGATGTTTTTGTGTGACTTCTAGATATTGTGAATTACAGCTGCTGTACATGAGGGTTCAGTTTTGGAATTCTCAGAACATTTTTTGCTCCTCAATTCAGTACCAGAGTTATTTCCTGGAGCTTAAAAAAAAGCCAGAGGGAAGGTTAGTTTTAGTTTGTTCTTTTATTTGAGAGTAGCTCCACTGTACTAAGGGAGATCCACTATTAGACTCGTAGTTTTAGCTAAACCTAGACCTTGCCCTCTGCCCCGCCCCAGAGGTGTGAATCCAACGCTCAGCAAAACTCCTTCAGGTGAAGCCAGCTTCCGGCTCCACTTCCCTTTCCGGCTCCGTCTCTCATCCGAGCTTCCTCACCTCACTAACAGGGACATGCAAGGAGGACTTGGTTTGTCTGTTTTGTTTTAATATTTTGTCCAATAATTCTACTTTAGAGGGTTGATCTATTAACCTAGTATATAACGTTGCAAGAGGTGGAGCTATATTTATTATTTATTTATATGTTTTTGGATGAAATATGTAACACATGGTCCCAAATTAGAAGGTATAATGGGTAAAAGGAAGGTTTCTTTCCCTCTGTACTCCTCCTCAGAGCCAATAAGATTCCTTTATTTTGGGTAATTAGATAGAACCTAATTAATTCTTTCAAAAGAGCTGCCATGGAGATGTTGTATTTGACCACGTGCTGGTTACTGTTTTAAATTACCTGTCAAAGCCATCATGTCTTTCATTTCATAAAAGAAGCAAGCAGAGGCTGGCCTGAGTGGCTCAGTGGTTGAGCATCGACCTATGAACCAGGAGGTCATGGTTCAATTCCCATGGCAGTGTGCCCATATTGTAGGTTTGATCCCATGTGGGGTGTGCAGGAGGCAGCCGATCAATGATTCTCTCTCACTGTTGATGTTTCTATCACTCTTTACCTCTCCCTTTCTCTCTGACATAAAAACAAATACATAAAAATAAAACAGTGTAAAGAAAGAAAAATTTAAGGATATTTTTCTCTTCCTTCTGAAAATATATCCTAAATATCATCAGGTTCTATAAAACAGGCTACTTCATTAATCCTTTTTAAAAATGAAATTTTGAATAAAACACATATTCAAGGCATTTGAACCTTTTTGAGATAATCAAGAAAATGTAAATAAAAATTGGCTCTTAGATAACAGGAATTACTGATAATTTTGTTAGATGTGATCATTTTTGTCTGGTTTTGTTAAAAACTTTAAGAAATATTTCTTTTTAGAAATATACACAGACGTGTATATATTTTTATTTGCTTGAAAAATACAGTAACAAAAAAGACAGATGAAGTAAACATGGTAAAGTGTTAATAACTGGTGAACCTCAGGGATGGGTAAATGGGGGAAGTACTATTTCTGTTCACTGAGATATATTTGAAGTTTAAAAACGGAAGAAAAAGAGTATTATTCTTTGAGGCCAAAGGACACATAAACCATTTTGAAAACCACTTCCAGGGAACAAGGTAGAAAATAAATTAAGGGGATTAACAAATACGTAAACAGTGGTTTGTAAATTATAGGCAACATCTTTTATAAAAACTGTTCAAAGAATAAAAGAAGACATTTCTTCACATCTTACTCAGATTATACCGTGGTTGTTACATGTCAATAAGATATACTTTATTTATATTCAGAAGTGTTCAAATACTAACTCAGGAAGGGATATCTGCAAGAGTATATATTTTGTAATATCACACTAAAAGGACTTGAGCTTCATTGAAATACTTACTCTCTGAGGCTTGGCTCTTTCAGGTTGAAAGGAGCGCACCTTCTTCGTTTCGGCAGCTCTAAAGTAAGATCTTCCGACTTGTTTTCAGATGTAGCAGTGTTATTTGAAACAAAATTGGTATTTGTCAAGTCCTGTAGTGTTCTACCACCTGAAAAGAATATTATTTTCACAAATATTTATAAACATTTAGAAATATTCAAATAGAAATGGGCTACTTAGTGGTTTGCAAAAATCACTGATAGCAAATTTTTAAACTTAACAATAATCAAGTTGTAATTTTAATTATAATAGTAGCACTACAATTATTTGCAAATCAGTTTTTCTCCAGCCTTAATGTTGTAGTCTACATTTTAATTCAGAAATCACTTATAGGCTGAGAAAAATTCTTCATGGTCCATCTGTTCACAGAATCCCACAAATTACTGCACTCATTCAACCTTTGTCATTCATTGGCCACTCTGTGAAAGGCACCATGAAGAAGACAGAGATGAAAGATGGCTCACGCCTCTAACATGTCTGATAACTGTGCACCTTTGCACTTTTGCTTCAGTGTTTCTTTTACCTGGAATAACCTCATCCATCAAACCCTAGTGTCCCCACCCTCATATTCATAACAGCATTATTAACAATAGACATGGAAACAACCTCAGTGTCCATGGATAGACGAATAGAATTGTGGTCCACAAATAAAATGGAATATTATTCAGACAGATAAAAAAAAGGAAATCCTACCATTGTGACACCACATATAAACCTTAAAGACATTATGCTAAGTGGAATAAGTCAAACAGAGAAAAACAAATATAAGTATGATCATACTTATATGTGGAATCTTAAAAACAAAACCCAGACTCATAGAAAGAGGTCACACTTGTGGATAGGAGGAGCAGAGAGGTAGGGAGGATGGGAAATGGGCAGTAGATCTAGTTACCAGATAAATAAGTACTAGGGGTATAATGTACAATATGGTAACTATAGTTAACACTGCTGTATGATATATAAGAAAGTTAAGTGAGTAAACCCTCAGAGTTGCATAAAAAGGAGAGAAAAATTTTTTTCTCTTCTTTCTTTTCAATGAATGTCTATGAGAAGATGGATGTTAACTACATCTGTGGTAATCATTTCACAATATGTATAAATCAAACCATCATGCTATACACTTGAAACTTATAGTGATATATGTCAAATATTTCTTAATAAAATTGGAAAAAATCCCTGAACTCCACATACATGTAGTAAAATGTTAGATTCCCACTAGAAAATTTTAATTGATATGGGAATGTCTAATGTCATTAAATTTCTAATAATAAAGGGACATCTGTAGAACTCAATGTTAACAGGGAAATGTGAGATAAGTAATGTTTTATAGAACACGATTTTAAGAAAAAGCCCATAGACTCAAGTCTGCATGCATATGCCAGAATGTTGCCTGCAGTTCTGGGTGATTGTTTCTCCTACTATTTTCTGATTTTCTACTTTCAATTTTCTGCATTAAGTGTTATTTTAATAACTGGGAGAAAATTAGAAGTAAATTTTAATGTAAAAATCCTACCTATCCTTTAGGGCCTAAAATGCTACCCATTTCATATGTCTTTGCCAGTTCCTTTAGTCAAAAGTACTCCCCATTATATCCCTTAGCATAATATGTATGCGTCTAGTAAAGCATTTACCATTGCATTTGTAACTTTTACATATATGTATTCTGAGGAAAGAGAGTTGGTACTGTTTATTTTTATTTCTCTAAAACACAAAGAATAATGCTTTAATCGCATTAAATGTATACTGTTACCAAAGTCCCATGCTAAACAAACTTTCAATTGTCATTGATAAAATCAACCCAGCACAATTTCTTATAATATTCTAGAGGCCCGGTGCACAAAAATATGTGTACTTGGGGGGGGGGGGTGTTCCTCAGCTTGGCCTGTGCCCTCACGAAGTCTGAGACCCTTGGGGGATGTCTACCTGCTGATCAAGGGAGCAGGCCTAAGCTGGCAGTCAGATATCCTTCTGGCAGCCTAAGAGTCTTCGGGGGATGTCCATTTGCCAGCAGGGAGCAGGCCTAAGCTGCAGTCAGACATCCTTAGTGCTGCTGAGGAGGCAGGAGCAGCTCTCACCACCACCGCTATATACTGGCAGCTGTCAGCCTGGCTTGTGGCTGAGCAGAGCTCCCCCTGTGGGAATGCACTGACCACCAGGGGGCAGCTCCTGCATTGAGTGTCATAGTGACCAGTTGTTCTGCTGTTAGGGTCAATTTGCATATTACCCTTTGATTATATAGGATATATAAAACACACAATTCCTTCAAACATATGAAACAGGAAATTATCTGCCTAATGATATTACCAGACAACTCTGTGGGAAAAGCCAATCTGTTTTTTAGGTTATAAATGTCCAAGACACGCCCTGACTGGTTTGGCTCAGCGGATAGAGCGTTGGCCTGTGGACTCAAGGGTCCCAGGTTCGATTCCGGTCAAGGACATGTACCTTGGCTGCGGGCACATCCCCAGTAGGGAGTGTGCAGGAGGCAGCTGATCGATGTTTCTCTCTCATCGATGTTTCTAACTCTCTATCCTTTTCCCTTCCTCTCTGTAAAAAAATCAATAAAATATATTTAAATAAATAAGTAAATAAATACATGTCCAAGACATTCTCACCAATATCTTTCCAAAGTACTAAGCTCTCTTTAAATGCTTGGATCAAGCTAGTTTTTAAATTCCATAAAAACAAGTAGAAATATTTTACCTCTTATGTGGAAAAAAAATACACTTTTAAAATGGATCACTTCAGGCACTGACCTACCTGCTCCTGATCTCTGTGTGCCTTGAAACATCACCTCTGCCATCTCCTCCTGCACATCATCACTTACTGCAAAGACTGGTGAGCTCTCCAGGGCAACATTTTTTTTTATTATCAGATTTTTACTAGAAGAAATACGCAAATGTCTTGAAGCCTCATGAATATTGCTATGGGAAGAATCTTGTACGGTAGGTGAATATATCTGCGATAAAGAACTAAACATCTTTGTATAAACATCTGGCTTGGCTTTCTCATTTCCCAAATTTTGTTCATCAGCTTGTTCAGATCCAACTGGCATTCTCTGACTGGTGTCAGGTATTATGTGCATTACTTCATGGCTATCTGGAGAAGGATCTATTAAAGTCTTCCTTTTCTTTGATTTGGATGTCATTTTACTTCTTCTTTTGATCTGGCACTCTCCTTTCATCACTTCTGCAAAGGGCATATCACTTTTTTTATTGAAAGTTGTAGTGCTTCGCTTCAGATTCTTATGTGGTCCCATTTGGTTACTAGAATCAGAATCTGCTTCATTAGCAACTTGTTTTAAATCTGAGTCTAAGGAGAGAGATGTCTGTGAACAATCTGTTAACTGAAAAATAGATTTTTTATTTTTTGCCAAAATATTCTTTGTCTGGCCTGATGATTCTTTTCCGTGCTCTTTTTGTTTGTAAGGATTTGAAATTTGCTCGCAATTTTCCTTTTCATTGCTATTGATTTCCACACAATATCCACTGATAACACTTTGGCATTCAAGTCGCTTTTTAGATTCATTTACTTTAAAATTGAGATCTTCTGTATAGCTTTCTTGGCCATGCACATCTTTATCATTATCCCTACATATCTGGTACGTTTCCGAAATGATTTCCGTCTTCCGATTCACTTTCTGCCTATTTATTTTTGAAACATTTTGTTGAGCAGGTTGTGTATCAGTTACATACCTTTTCAAATCCAATATATTCAGGGTCTCAGAATCATATAAACTTCCATTATCTTTGGTAGATAGATAAGCTGTTTGAAATTCATTTGTGACTTCCGAATTTACAGAAATAGTTTCTTTATCCTTTTGGGTTGGAGAAAAGAAGCCACCATTTTCTGGGTCATGCATGCCTTTGTTATTAAACTCACTTATTTGGTTCATTTCTAAAATTATTTCTGTCTTCCGACTTCCTTTATCCCTAAGCCTCTTATTTATTTTCGATCCATTTGGCTTTGCAGGTGGCATCTTAGTAGCCTGCTTTCTCTCCCAGTAAAGGTTTCCAGTCTCATAACAGAGGTTCCTATTATCTCTGGGAGAATCATCAACTATCTGAAAATCATTTGAATCCTCTAGGTTTTCAGGAATGACTTCGTTATCTTTTTGGGTTAGAGATAATAGATTACCCTTTTCTGGGGCATACGTATCTTTGTCATCATTCTCATGTACTAGTTTTTCTGAAATTATTTCTGTCTTCTGACATACCTTTTTCCTAAGCTTGTCTATTTTTGATTCATTTTGACAAGCAGTTTGCGTATCATTGGCATGCTTCTTCACCTCCAAAGTATTTTGAGTCTCATAATCTGACAAGTTTCTATCAACTTTGGTAGAAAGGGCAGGTGTTTGAAACTCACTTGGGTTGTCTAGGTTTTCAGGGATTTCATTATTCTTCTGGGTTAGGCAGAAAGGGTTACCATTTTCTGGGCAATACACATTTTTATCCTTAAATAAATGATTCACTTCAGAAATTATTCCTGTCTTCCGGTTTACTCTCTGCGTAAGATTACTAGCTTTTGATTTATTTTGCTGAACAGGAAATGCTTCAGTGACTAGCTTCTGTAAATCCAATACATTCTGGGTCTCACAATCACCATTATTGTTGGTATGAAGAGCAGGTTTTTGAAACTCATTTGAATCTTCTAGGTTTCCAGAGATGGTTTCTTTACCTGCTTGGGTGTGGATGGGAAAGTCACTCTTTTCTGGGGCATGCACATCTTGATCATTATCCCCATATATTTGGTTCATTTCAGAGATAATCATTGTCTTCCGATTTACTTTCTGTCTAATCTTCTTAATTACTTTTGATTCATGTTCCTGAGCAGATTGTGCATCAGTTACATGCTTTTTCAAATCCAACGTATTTTGTGTTTCATAATCACATAAATTTCCATTCTGTTTGGTGGCAAGGTCAGCTGTTTGAAATTCATTTGTAATTTCTAGGTTTTCAGAAATGGTTTCGTGATCCTTTTGATTTAGGAATAAGTGACCTTTTTCTAACTTATGAATCACAAATGTCTGTCTAGAAGCTTTATTTTTATCATAAGCTGGAGATATCAGACCCATGTCAAGTTTACTCTCCTGCTGGAATTTGTCTGAATTTTGGGAGAAAGAGTATGTTTCTTCTTGCTCATTTGTAACATGTATTCTTTTCTTCTTCTTCTTCTTCCTATTCTCTGTACTTGGTCTGTCATCTTGATCAAAGTCATTATAAAGGGTTATGGTATTCATTTTGTTCAACTGAGCCAGCTGTTCAATACTGAAGACAGAATTTGGATCGTCTGAATCCCCACTGTTATTCAGGCCAACAGGTCTTTTTTCTGGTTCATTTGCAATCTTTTCCTCGACATTCATTGCTGAACTATTTTTAATTTGTCTCTTTGATCTTTCTCTCTTTTTTTCAGAGCTTGAATCTTTCACTTTCCTGAAAGTTTTGATTCCACTGTCATTTGGTTTATTGTTTCTTTTATTTTTAGTGCCTTTTGAAACTGTGACAATTTGGCTTACTACTTCACTAGCAGTTAAATCCATGTCAGTATCATACACAGTTTTTTGCCCCTGAGAGTCATCATTACCCTGAACTTGATTCATGCTCTCTGCAGTAGGTTCACTTGCAGACTCAGATGAGTCAGGAAGGCACTGTATGTTTCTTTGCATTTTAATATTCTTTTCATTGGTATGATCATTTATGTTATTATTCCCTTTTAATTCTAGGCTTGAAATCCCTTCTTGATTTAAATCTGTCACACAAGGATTGTCTGGACAAGTATTATTTGATTCCAGAAATGATGCAAGCTTTTTCCTTTTAGTTATGTTATTAAAAGATGGTATCTCCTTTTTGTGACAGATAGGCTGGGAATTTTTCATCTCACTCATCGGAGAACTCTTGGAACTTTGTTCATAGTAGGGATAGTTCTCTACAGAATAAAGGGAAACAGAATTCAGAAATAAGTAATGACAGGTTTATAATTTTAAACAAATTAGATTAGAAATCAAGCTGTTTTTCAGAGAGGAAGATGAAAAAATAAAGTAGAAATGATGAGAGTAGTCCTAAGTCACATTTTACGTATGTATCAATGGAAAATATATATTGAGAATTCACTCTGCCTTGGCCCCAACAATAGAGCCATTAATTATATATTTCTAAAGTGGATGGAACCAGCAAATGACCCAATAACAGTGATAACGCTAATAAGAACTACTATCAGGAGGCTATCAGCTAGTTCCTATAAATTATATACGAAATGTACACATATAAATGCTTAGAAAGAAAAAATAATTCTAAGGTCTAAATTCAATATATCAATCGGAAAATCTATGGCAAATACATAATCCAGACTACACCATACAATTATTTTGAAATATCGTCTAAATAAAATGTGTCATCGTTTTCCCTTGCGCAACCATTATGTACACTCAAGTTTTTGCTTTACTATTAATTGGTTATGATCTTGTAAAGGTAACTACACCTATCAAGGCCCCCAGTTTTCATATTTATCCACAGGAGAAAATGAAAACAGCATGTGAAACTAATATGGTATCTTTCTATTCATAAGCTAAGATGTCAAGAAAAGCTCTTTAGGCCGGCACATTTCTAAATATTGCGTCCAGAGTAACAGTATTAGGTCAACGTGGAGCTGACATCTGTCCGCATACTGACTTTTAAATGACAATTTTCATCAGCATTTTAAAATGGCAGAAGTTAGCAAATCTGTAACATAAGAGATTTAACTAATTAGCTGTTTATATACCATGGCTATCAAGAAGAAAATGTGATGAGTGTAACTATTTAATACTGACACTCAAAATGAATGAAAAAAAAAAAATCTCACCTTTAGGAAGTATATCAATAACAGAAGAAATGTGTTCTGATTCATCTAAACCACACACATTTTGATTATTTTCTTTAAGACTTAAGTCCAAATTATACTGAGCTGATAAAGATTGTGTTGTTGCTACTGAAGTAGGAACATCAGGTGATGTCTTTGATATAAAATTGTTGTCACGTTGCATTTTCTCTTTATCTTCATCATCATCATCATCATCATCATCATCATTTGAAGTTAATGGAACCCTAAAGGCAAGAGGGAATGAATGAAAAATTTTGCATTTTACGAAAATTAGATAGACATTTTTTTTCTATAATCTATTTATTTAAGAACCAACCATAACCTCCACCCACTCCTCTGGGAATCTTTTTGTGTTCAATGAAGAAAAGTATAGGTAGGAAGTTGGTAGTATCTAATAGTTTAGAACTTGGAGTAAAACAAGAATGCTTATCTTCATAACCCAGTGGCCCCAAAAGAAGATAACTGAAATAATCACTGGTTAGGCTACTAGGGTAATAATAATGAAATAAAGTCCAGACATACTTTTAAACACTTAAATTAATTATATGGAATACCCAAAACTCTTCCTCTGGTTTCAAGTAAGTACAATTGTATAAAAAGTTGTGTGTGAGATGAAGTTTGCTATTTCCAGAAACATCCATGTAAACTGAAGCCATATTCCTACAGTACTTAAATCTATGGGAGTGGGAAGGACAGAGAAATCCACAGAAATATAATGTTAAACTGACCTTTTTGCATTAAAGGAATGAAGAGTAACATCAAAGAAGGTGGGAGGGGGGCCAGCAAATAAACCCAAATAAGTGATATTGCCTAGTTTTGGTCTATTATAAATAGTGCTGTTACGTATATGCCTTTTGAAATGTATACACACATTTCTATTGGATATGTACCTAGTAGAAGCCCTGGGTTTACATATAGTTTGTGGCTTTAGGAGAAAGTTGCAACATTCTCATTGTGTTCCCATCATTTAACATGTTTGCTCTGGAGTTTTATAGATTTTCCTTATCAGACTAAAGAGGCTCGTTCCCTTGTACTCCTCATCTGCTGCTGAAAGGTTTTACATAAACGGCTGGTTGTGGAATTTTATCAAATGTCTTTTCTGTCACTATTGGAAAGATACTTTTCTCTTTTTCCCCTATTAATATGATGAATTTTTTAATCCCAATCAAATATGTATGTGTACACATGCATTATGTAAATTGGCAAGTTGATTCTAAAATGCACATGGAAATGCAAAGGGTCAAGAACAGCCAAGAGAATATTCATGATCAAAAACATAAATAAATGAAATGGATATTCACACTATCAAATACCAAGGCTTGGAATAGTGAGCTCAGAAACAGATGCATACACATCAGGTCCCGACTTATGAAACAGATGATACTGAAATGAGGTGGGAAAAAGATGGTCTTTTCTAAATAAATAGTGCAGGTCAGTAGGATTTCCACATGAAAAAAATAAATTATGATTCTTCCTTCATTTTAACCCAAATTCTAGGTAGACTGAAGATCTAAATGCGAAAGGGAAAATAACAGAGCTTAAAAAAACAGAACACATCATGACCTTCCAATTAGCAAAGAGTTTCTTAAAAGGACATGGAAGGTAGTAACTATAGGGAAAGGAGGGTTAATAACTACAACTTAGTTACTGAATAAGGTAAGTTTCTTTAGACTGAAGGTACAATCTGAGCAAGACTCTACAAACCATCTCTTTCCTACGTTAGTAGGCAATGATAAGTTGATAAAACTCAAACAATATGTAACACATACAAAATTATTGTGTTGTATACAAAGCTAAGTACTCTGAATCAATGTAATTTAAACTCATTTAAAGGTCCATCTGTGCCTCTTTCTTCTCTAGAATCTAGGGGAAAGCTGAATATTATTTTAAAATATAAAACTAAATTCTATTATATTATGTCTTAAGTTTCTTTTGCTGGTACAATTTTAACAAGTATTTCATTATTATTTTTTAAATGTTTTTCTATGTTTCAAGGAAGTGAACCAAATAAAACTTTCAAAGTCCACTTAGAGGTATGCAGGCTAATATTTAACCAAGTTTTGAAGCAATTACCTTGCAAATGGAAGACACGTCGACATGCACTGTTTACTAACCCGTTTATTCTTGCTGGCTGGCGGTAGAAAGGGACTCTGATGGAACTATTTTGGGGGAAAAATACAGAAAATAAAAAAGAACAAAATTTCTAATTTCATTAAATCATGTTTGTTATTAAAGCACCAAATTAGACAAGAATACCAATAGTAATGGAGCAATTCTTATATTAGTCTTGAATACTTCAGTGAGAATAATGTAAGGTTAAACAAAGTTCATCCATAATCATGTCATTCAAAGAGATTCACCACTAACATTTTGGCATATAACTTTCCAAACTTTATTCTATACATACGGATACACAGTGCACAGCCACACATATACGATATCTTTGCATATACACTGTTTTGGATTCGTGGTTGGGTAAAGAGCCAACTTAACTGATAGGTGGGTAGGCATCCTTAACTCCACATTGTTCAGAGGTCAAATGTATATGAAATATTCTTATGTCTACATATGTATTAAGTAATGTATTACTGGATATAATATACTAGAGGCCTGTTGCACAAAATTCAAGCACTCAGGAGGTTCCCTCAGCACAGCCTGCGCCCTCTCGCAGTTTAGGAGCCCCTTGGGGGATGTCCGACTGACTTAGAGAGGCTCCCACCACTGCCATTGCACTCACCAGCTGTGAGCCCGACTTCTGGCTGAGCAGCACTCCCCCTGTGGGAGCACAATGACCACCAGGGCGCAGCTCCTGTGTTGAGCGTCTGCCCCCTGGTGGTCAGTGCAGTGACTGGTCGTTCCACCATTAGGACAATTTACACATTAACGTTTTATTATATAGGAGGATATTTTTAAATGGTCTTTTAAAATTCAAAGGCTGGGTGATTTTAATGTAGCTTTTAAATTTTTGCTTCTCTATATTTGCTAAATTTTCACATGTTTTCTGGACATGTTTTAATCATTTGATAAAGACCATAAAATTAGGCAATATACAAACATGTTTTCTTAATACAGTGCTAACCTGCAATATAAATGGGTATGGCCAAACTGACAACCTAATTTCAAAATTCATATGGAAATGCAAAGGACCTACAATAGCTGAAACAACTTTAAAAAAGAACAAAGTTGAAGGGCTGCGGTAATTGAGACAATATAGTATTAGCATAAAAACAGACAGATATACTTTAAATACAAAATATAAAACAGACAAATAGGTCAATGAAATAGAACAGAGTTCAGAAATAGATACACATATATTTGGTCAGTTAATTTTGGACAAGATGCAAAAGCCAAATGGGGAGTCTAGACTTCTACACTCACCAGGCTATACACTAAGGCAACTTTTCTCCAAACCAAGGGCACTATCAGAAAAAGCCGAGGGGAGAGCTGGGACATCTGGTGGCAGAGTGCAGACCTCCTCCACCCCAGCCAGTATCAGTGAAGGACACATAGGGACTTTGGACTTCCACTCTCACTTGCTAAGAACAAATCCTTTCTGCATCCAAATGTGGATTACATAAGACAATAAAGTACCTATAGTTTGGCTAGCTGCTATTTTAAGACTAAGGGCCTGGTGCACGAAATTCGTGCACGGGGGGAGGGTGGGGGTCCCTAAGCCCAGCCTGCCCCCTCTCACAGTTTGGAACTCCTCAGTGGATGTCCTATGATGGTCCTATGCCACGGGCCTTGTGTGTGTGTGTGTGTGTGTGTATGTGTGTGTGTGTCGCCACTGGGGACCTGCCCCCAGCCGCATCTGAGGCTCGGAGCAGTCCTCCTGTGTGTGTCTACCTGCTGGGAGCCTGCCCCCAGGCACACCATGGAGGCTTGGAGCAGGCACCCCCTCTATGTTGATCTCTCAGACTCCTGCCCTCTCCTGCATGTTGTTCTCTTTTTTGAGCTGTGGCCAGGGCTGGGTGCTGCCTGTCTCCCAAGCTTGCCTACTGCCCATCTTCCTCCAGCCACCAGAAAGCTGGGAAAACCCCACCTTGCGTCAGGCCAGCCTTTTCCTGCTCCCTGATCCCCGAAAGGGACCTGGGGAGCCGCCAAGCAGGCCCACAGCCCCCAAGAGCTTGCTTTCCCGCTCCCCAGTGACCCCCCAAAGGGCCTGGGGAGCAGCCAAGCAGGCTGACGACTCTTTCACATTCACCGGTCCCCTGCTGCCTTCCTTTCCCACTCCCCGGTGCCCTGCAAAGGGCCTGGGCAGTCGCCAAGCAGGCTGACGACTCTTTCACACTCACCGGTCCCCTGCTGCCTTCCTTTCCCACTCCCTGGTGCTGTCAATGGGTCTGGGGAGCCACCAAGCAGGACCCCGGCCCCTGCGGCATTGCTTTCCTGCTCCCCAGTGCCCTGCAAAGGGCCTGGGCAGCCGCCTAGCAGGCCAAATTGCCTTCGCTGCCTCTTTCCCGCTCCCTGGTGCCCTGCAAGGGGCCTGGGCAGCCACCAAGCAAGCCAAGACCCTCCCACCGCCTCTTTCCCACTCCCCGTCCCGCCGCCTTGCTTTCCTACTCCCTGGTGCCCTGCAAGGGGCCTGGGAAGCCCAACAAGCAGGCCGAGACTCCCCACCACCTCTTTCCCGCTCCCTGTCCTGCCGCCTTGCTTTTTCGCTCCCCGATGCCCCTCAAAGGGCCTGGGCAGGCGCCAAGCAGGCCGCCCACCCCCCGCCACCTCTTACCCGCTCCCCAGTGCCCCTCAAAGGGCCTGAGGAGCCGCCAAGCAGGCCCTCGGCCCCCACCGCCTCTTTCCCGCTCCCTGGTGCCCCGCAAAGGGCCTGGGGAGCCGCCAAGCAGGCCGACAACCCTGCAGCCTCTTTCCCACTCACCGGTCCTGGGTCCTGCGCTGTTCCGCCCTGCGCTGTGCCGCTCTGTGCACTCGGGAGGTCCCTCAGCCTGGCCTGTGCCCTCAGTCTGGGACCCCTCTGGGGATGTCCACCTGCTGGTGTGCTTGACCAGCCTGGGTGAGGGGCTGATGGCTGTTTGCAGGCTGGCCAAGCCCCCCAGTAACGTCCCTCACCCCATTGGGGTGTGACCAGCATGGGTAATGGGCTGATTGACGCTTTCAGGCTTTCAGGCTGCTCACAGCTCCCATTGACCCAATGTCCCAGCAAGGCTGGCTGGACGCAGGTTTCTGGGTTTTTTTAATCTTCTATAATTGATGCACTGTTCCTTTAAGCCAGGGCCTAGTAACGAACCTCCTCTCTGCTTCACCTCTCCGCTTCTATAATGAGACAATGTTACTCTTAGTAGTCAGGCCAGGCCTGCTGTTTATGATTGATATTTTGTTGCAAACATGTTTTGCCTTGAGCTAGGATAAGTGGAGCGGCCGCAAACAGTTTCATTTTCACTCCTGCTGCAATGGAAGCTGCCGGTTACTCAGCTCCCTGAGTGGCGGCCTCCATGTTGGGTGGGTTAATTTGCATACAGTTGCTCTGATTGGCTGGTGGGTGTGGCTTACCCATCCTGAAGAAACGGTTAATTTTAATATTACACTTTTATTAGTTTAGATTCTGACAAAGGGGACACATTGACCACATAGGTTGAAAGAGTTCATATCCTCTCACCACAAAGACAATGCATTTAAGAGATTTCTAAATGACTTTAACAGTTTTTATAGGACAGATTTGCAGAAAATTAAAAAGTAATAATAGCCAACATTTATTGCATTCATCCTATTGCCAGAATTAAATGTACTAGGCACATTTAATTCCTACACTAACTCCCCATTATTCACACCATG
This sequence comes from Murina feae, assembly GCA_004026665.1. NCBI lineage: Eukaryota > Metazoa > Chordata > Mammalia > Chiroptera > Vespertilionidae > Murina > Murina feae. The sequence continues at coordinate 2,018 of PVJC01034377.1, read as the reverse complement.
TAGATGAGGACATAGGAGCACAAAGACTTTAAGGCCAAGGTCACAGAACCAGGAAGTAGCAGAGCTGGGATCTAAATGTTGGCAATCCCATTTAAAACGCCACCCTCTGAAGCACTAACCTGCCTCCAGAAGCTAGCAAGAAATTTACCTACAATTGGGCCTTCACTGAACTTTCTTCAGTTTACATACCATGTGTATTTGCCTTATTAGTTATTCCTTCAAAAATTATTTTTCTGCCCTAACCAGTTTGACTCAGTGGACAGAGCGTTGGCCTGCAGACTGAAGGGTCCCAGGTTCAATTCCGGTCAAGGGCATGTATCTTTGTTGCGGGTGCATCCCCAGTAGGGAGTGTTCAGGAGGCAGCTGATCGGTGTTTCTCTCGCATCTATGTTTCTAACTCACTATCCCTCTCCCTTCCTATCTGTAAAAAAATCAATAAAATAAGTTTTAAAAAATTATTTTTCTATTTAGTTAATTGAGTAAATTTCACTCCCTTCCTGAAATTATTTTATTTTCCTTATGCTAGATCATAAAAGATTTTAAACTATTTACATTAGTGCTTTTCTGCCATATGGTTAATTTTCCTAGTCTGTAATTTATCTTTTATTTTTATGACTTTTAGGTTTCTAAGTTTTTTGGGTTTTTTTTATAAGAAAGTCCATTAATAACTTCCTTTATGGTTTCTATCTGTTGTAGGCATAGAGAGACTCTCCTACTATGTGAGTTCACTAGTAATTTCTTCTCTTTTTTTATGACTTCCCTTTTTCACATTTAAGTCCATCTAGAATTCATTTTAGAGAATGGTAGAGAGTAGGAGTTTCCTCTTTTTTTCTTCTATTATTTTTTAAATAATGTCCATTTTTTAATTTTCCAAATCTGAGAGAAAGTTTATTTAGGAAGTTACAGAGGGAGTAGAAGAGTCCGTACAGAGGTGACAGATGGGCCCCAGGAGCTCAGGAGAGACAAGGGTAAAGGTAATGCACCTGGGACTGTTACCAGAAACGTATATACTGCAAACAGGACACCCAGGGACCAGCCAGAACCCAGGAACACCGGAGCTCAAACCAAGAATACGTGGACCCAGACGAGCCCTGCTCATCCTCACGGAAAGGTGCCTTTAAACCAACACAGGAGAGAAAAAACTATATAACAAGATACCCAGAGAAGATAGATTATGGGGAGGCAAAGAAATAGCCCACATATGAAAGAAAAACAGGCATCACCAGAAAGGGAAGTAAATGAAATGGAGGCAAGCAACTTGCCGGAGAAAGAATTCAGGGAAATGGTCATAAGGTGGATGAAAAGAATGGAAGACAAATTCGACAATATGTGTAAGAACCAAGAGGAAATAAAGAAGAACCAAGAAGAAATGAAAAATGACATCAGTGCTATAAAGAACTCAATAGAAAGCATCAATAGTAGACTAGAAGAAGCAGAGGACCGCATGAGCTAGAAGACACGGTAGAAAAAAATACCCAAGCAGAACAGCGCCTAGAAAAGAGAATTAAAAAGCAGGAGGAGAGCCTAAGAGAACTTTGGGACAACACAAAAAGAAACAATATCCGTGTAATAGGGGTGCCAGAAGGAGTGGAAACTAAGCAAGGAATAGAAAGCTTATTGAAAGAAATAATAACAGAAAATTTCCCGGCTATAGGGAAGGGAAATCTCACACAAATCCAAGAAGTCTACAGAGTGCCAAAGAAAATGAACCCCAAAAGACCAAAGCCAAGGCACATTATAATTAAATTGGCAAACACCAATGACAAAGAAAGAATCTTAAAAGCGGCCAGAGAGAGACAGAGTTACCTACAAAGGCTCTCCAATCAGACTAGCGACGGATTTCTCAACAGAAACACATCAGGCAAGAAGGGAATGGAATGAAATATACAAAGTCATGCAAAGGAAGGGTCTGAATCCAAGAATACTGTACCCAGCAAGGCTATCAATCAAAATTGAGGGTGAAATTAGGAGCTTCACAGACAAAAAAGGACTAAGGGAGTTTGTCACTACCAAACCAG
>PVJC01034376.1:0-18308 GCA_004026665.1 Murina feae | reverse complement strand
GCCCACCAAGCAGGCCACTGACCCCCCCGCTGCCTCTTTCCCACTCCCCGGCCCGCCACCTTGCTTTCCCACTTCCTGGTGCCCTGCAAGGGGCCTGGGAAGCCCACCAAGTAGGCCACTGACCCCCTGCTGCCTCTTTCCCACTCTCCGATGCCCCACAAAGGGCCTGGACAGCTGCCAAGCAGGCCGCCGACCCCCTGCCACCTCTTACCTGCTCCCCGATGCCCCACAAAGGGCCTGGGAAGCCCACCAAGCAGGCCGCCGACCCCCTGCCACCTCTTACCCGCTCCCCGGCCCACCACCTTGCTTTCCCACTTCCTGGTGCCCTGGTGCCCTGGTGCCACTTCCAACTGCCAGCATAGGCAGGCAGTTGCAACAGAACCCTTTGGTTTGCTCTAGTTCCGTGGCTGTTGGCCTCCGTCTTGGCTGGGTTAATGTGCATACAGCCGCTCTGATTGGCTGTTGGCCTCCATCTTGGCTGGGTTAATTTGCATACAGCCGCTCTGATTGGCTAGTGGTAACGGTCACATTTGCATGTTTCTCTTTTATTATAGAAGAAGATTATGCACCTATTAATTGACAATACAGCCAACTAGTATATCAGATAGGACACACATCCTGCATTTAGAAGAGACAATAATGAAGTAGGAGCCTTGTAAAACATGGCATGCTTTCAGTAATGTTTAAAATGAAACAGCCTTTCTATTATGCTGCCACTCACTGAAATCAATACTAAAAAGGAAGGTGCCCCTCCTCCAACCCTTTTTATTTGGGTAGTATGTTTAAAGATATTTTGTATTTGAAATTTTAAGTTTTCTTAGTCTGATGACCAATCACACAGCTATTAAATAAACTCACTTAACTGATAAGTGGCTTCGAAATGTTTCATTTCCGTCAGAAATACTCCGTTTGTCCATTAATCTTACTCTTTTTTTTCAACATGCTGTGTTATGAATTCTCTTTACTCAGCTGACATTGATACATTCTTGATCTGGTAGAATGACTAGCTTTTCTTTAAGGCAAATCAGGCTTGCTTCCTCATTTTAAAATTTTCTGATTTCCCTCTCCTTCTTTGCTATTTATCAAGTCCCTTCAGCAATCTAGTTTTTGTATAGACTTTCTCCAAGGATGAGGATTATTTCACAATGAGAGATTTTCACTTGAAACCCTAGAATATTCTTTTAAAATACAGTTAACTCAGTACACACATGCACACACACATACATTTTCCTGTTCAAGATCCCAGTGGAATAACTAGAACTGATTGAATGACTATAAACATTAGGAAACTGCAACAGAATGCAGTGTTAGAGTGAGCGAAATAAACGTGTGCTTTATTCTTAACTCACCTGAATGCTTTCACCCGTTAAAGTAAGCCCCTTGGACACTGGACTCAGGAAGCACAGGAAAGAGGAGCATCAGGTGTTTGATACGCCTGGCTACCTCATCTATGTGTTATATTCAGACCTTTCAGCGCCTGGATAAAGAGGAATCTGCAAAGAATAGAGGTGATAGCTTTTCATAGGTTCTAGGATCAAAAACTTTCGCCTCCAGGGAAAAATTGCTCTATTATTTTCCATTTCTAGCCTTAGGATTCAGATTGATTATCCCAAGAGTGTATTCTGGCCAGAGCCTTCTGCACAAAGGATTTAACTTACCTGATTCTTTTATGTAACTTTGGGCCTTGGTGGTAGCTTCAATTTTAAGACTTCAATAGAGCAATTTCAGAAACATCCCTGGGATATATAATTGTCTCTAAAAGTATTTTAGTTTTTAATCCCCCTGTACATATAGATTTATGGGCTATTATGGAAAATTCTTGAAATGAGAAGTGTGTGTGTGTGTGTGTGTGTGTATGAGAGAGATGAGTAAATAATACTCTAGTTTGTTAAGATACGAAAATAGAGCATTTACAACCTATATCAGAGCTTTGTGTAGGTGACTTCAAATATGTCCTATAATTGGCAAAATATGAACATAGTGATTGTCTGTTCGCTTAGGTCATGAGTGAAAATATTAGGTTTCTGTGTAAAAACTTCCAAAGTACTTCTCCCTTTCTTAACTATAAATTATCAGCTTCCCAGGGAAGGAATCTCTTCCTTTTAGAGTTCTCTGGATGTATAATCTGGAGAATCATAATGTAGAGAACAAAATAGTCGGAGGAGAATCCTATAACAAGATTTATAATTGATGAGGAATTAACTTATTTATAATTGGTGAGGAACTTAAAAATAACTATTACTCATTTAAAGGTGCAAACGTGGCAACATATTCTAATAGCTCAAAAATGAAGGAATTGACCAGGTAAGATGTTCCAATTGTACCTGCTGTAGATGAGGTCAAAATATAACTGGTGGATATGTAGGGAGGTGCCATTTATTTTGTTTTTTTTTCCTTCTGAGTGCCAGGTACTAGGCTATATCTTGTGAAGTAGGTATTGTGACAAGAGGGAGTGGTTACCCGTAGCCTGAGAAACTGACTCCCAACCTCTCTGGAAAAATAATTTGGTTCTGTTACTGTGAAGGCAAGAGTCAGTGGCATAAATAATCTAGGTGGTTATTTTTACAGGCTTTATAATAAATTTAGATTGACCATAGTATAGGCGATTAAAATTAATGCATATACCTTCTTGAGTAACAGTAAAATTAACCTATAAAGTAGTTTTCTTAAGAAGCTATAAAGTTTAAATCTAAAGAAGAGCTTAGAGATTATCTGGCTAAATCCTCTCATTTTGTAGAGTAAAAACTTTAGAAGTTTGTGATTGGTCTGCTGCTGTGTGTCTATGATGGAGGTGAGAGGGAGATTGTTACATTTATGGTAGAAAATATATAATTGTGTTGCATGTGAAAGGCTCTCATCAAAAGTAAATGAAAATCTATAATCTTTGAGAGGAATTAACATGAGTCTGCTTCTCCGTTTATATTGAGTCAATCAAAATCACACCTGGCCCTAGTCGCTTTGGCTCTGTGGATAGGGCATCAGTCTGCGGACTGAAGGATTCCTGGGTTCAATTCTGATCAAGGGCATGTACATGCCTGGGTTGTGGGCTTGATCCCCAATAAGGGGCGTGCAGGAAGCAGCTGCTCAATGATTCTCTCTCATCACTGATGTTTCTATCTCTCTCTTCCTCTCCTTTCCTCTCTGAAATCAATAAAAATATATTAAAAAAATACCTGAATTTCTGTAAAGTTCATATACTCACTTATGATAGCCAGTATGTTTACCACTATATCACATCTTTCTGTATGAGAATTTAATTACATCATCTTATCCTAGCTCACCAATTTCCAACTTCAAGTATAAGAATATATAAAAAAATCAAAACATTACTAGAATTCCTATATGATAGTAATAGTGTTTTTAGCATTTATTAATTAAGAAAATACACAATTTCTCTTGTCAGTCAATGGTTGTTGGTGACAATTCAGTGCCAATAGGAATCCTCAATTTGAGGTATGGTGAAGAAGAAAACTTTTTCCAATGCAAACAGCTCAATTATGATACTGAATGGCTGTGAGAACAGCAAGCCTGTAGAACAGCTCAATAATGTTACAGCTCAATTATGAAGCAGCACAGCTATGAAATAGCCCAGACAGTGAGGCCTTTCTCCAGCTAGACAGCTCTGTCCTGCTCCAGCCTGCTCCAGTGCAGTCCCCTCTGCTCTGCTCTGCCTTGTACGGGTCAGCTTAGCTCTGCTCCTGCGTAGATCTGGTTCACTCTGCTCTGGTAAGACATCTTCAGTGTTTCAGCTAAGGAAACACTTCAGTGTAAATGGAAAGTGCACTCCTTGTGCCAGAGGGGAGCTGACTTGAGTGGTTCATTCTCATGCAAAGGAGGACTCCAAATCCTCAAAGTTTGAATAGTTTAAAAGGCACTATCTTGATTGGTCATAATGGAGCTGTTCTGATTGGTTGATGAAGATGCTGATGGAGAATATGGCTGCACAGCTCCAATAGGGTGGAGAAAGTCTTAGGTCCATTGGCCAAAAATAGGATTTCAGAAACTCATTTATAAGAGCTGACTCAGATGCTGAAACACAGGGCAGGCAGGTAGTTCAGTACAGGATTCTCCCTGAAATGCAGTTTGCATGCTTCTCCCTGTATAGAAATGACTGCTAGACTCTGATTTAGAAATGTGAGCCCAGTTAGCCACCAGGAGCCACCAGGAGCCCCTCTCAGGGTTCAATAATCTTTTAAAATAAATTTATATTTCATGAGTGTCAAAAGCATCTTTTCACATTTGAATAAAAGCACATATATGTCAGGGAACTATTTTTTAGGTATGTGGACAATATCTGATTTGCACACAAATTCTTTTAGGTTGTCATGGTTCCATTTCATTCATTCATCAGATTAATTTTCCATTTAATGTATATAGACAGAGCACATACTACATGTTAAATAGTGTGTGAGGTAGTGGATAGATAGAAGAGGCCAAACAGACTACTTTCTGACTTATGGAGCTCTGAATATGAAATGTGCAATGAACAAACTTTACAAAGCACCAGAAGGGCACTAATCCTGGCATTTATCCTAATTTGGGGATCAAATAATGCTTCTTGAGTCAGTGACTCACCTGTGACGTGATGGATGTGTAGGATTCAGGGAGACTGTAGAAAAATGGGTGCAGTTCTAAGGAAGCCATTGGCTACAAACCCAGCTCCAGCCTAAAGCCATTTCCTATGGAATAATAGAAGCTTATATTATGATCTCATTATTCTCCATTAAATGAATGGAGTTGAATAGTTGAGATCACATTAAAATGTTTAGCAAGGCCCTAGGTGAGGCCCGGGTTAATCAATGTGAAAGACTCACAATGTGAAATTCTCACAGTGTGATGCTCAGGATAGACGCACTCACTCTATAAATCCAGGGCCATCACACCTGCTTCCTCCAAAGGGGAAAGGTCTTGATGAATCCCTCCCACAAGTAGATTCCAGCCTTTCCTCCAAACTCCCGATAGTGTCCTGATGCAGTCACTTATTCATTTAATAAATTCTATATAATAATCTTATACAATAAAGAGGTATATGCAAATTGACCATCACTCCAACACACAAGATGTCTGCCTCCATGTGGACACAAGATGGCCACCACAAGATGGCCTGCAGGGAAGGGCAGATGGGGGTGATCAGGCCTGCAGGAGAGGGCAGTGTGGGAGTGACCAGGCCAGCAGGGGAGGGCAGTTAGGGGCAATTGGGCCAGCAGGGGAGCAGTTAGGCATTGATCAAGCTGGCAAGGGAGTGGTTAGGGAGTGATCAGGCTGGCAGGCAGAAGTAGTTAGAGGCAATCAGGCAGGCAGGAAGGCAGGCGAGTGGTTGGGAGCCAGCAGTCCTGGTTTGTGGGAGGGATTCCAGATTGGAGAGGGTGCAGACTGGGCTGAGGGACACACACACACCCACCCATGCATGAATTTCATGCACCAGGCCTCTAGTATTTAATAAGTGCCTATTATGTACTTAGCACTCTTATAGTTACTGTGGATATATATATAAAAAAAAAACCCTGACTTCAAATTTTACAGGCTAGTGGGTAGGAAGAGATAAATATGATATATAAGATAGTGATAAGTGTTTTGAAGACAGAATATTAAGCAGAAGAGAAAGATCAGTGAGATGGTGGTGGGTGGTGCAATTGGGTATAAAGTATGCATTTAGGTGTCTCCGACAAAATGACATTTCAACCAAGACCTAGAGAGAGTGAGTAAAAAGTCTCATCGCTACATGAGGGCAAGTCCACATTTCCCACACTCTGTTAAGTCAGAGAGAATAATATGACTCCTGTTTTTATTCTAAGACCTACCCTGTCAGGTCACATTTTCTGCCCATGATTTGCTGCTTCTTAGGATGGCTGACAGTGTTAATATTTAGTACATTCCAGAGAAATCCTAAGGGAGGAACTAGTTTGTGAAGGTCTTTTGACCTTGTCTAGCTTCTAACAGGTCTCTCAGGTTGGTGCACTAGTTTCCAATGTTTGCTGACACCTATAATAAATTATTATGACCTCTTCTATTTTAAGGACAATTTTTGACCGAACAGTATGGTTTTTTAAAATTTTATAATGTTATGGTCCCCTATGAAGAATATGGAATAAATAGAATATACATGTTATTATCAGGGTATGCTTAGAAATGAAATTTCTCTCACTCTGGGTTTATGGTTAGATCATTTTTCTCTTTTAGTTTGGTCGTAGTCTTGGCCGTATGACTTCTTTGGGACAATAAAATATGAGCTAATGTGGTTGATGTGTGCCATTTCCATGAAGACGCTTTAAGAGTCTTGCTTGGGAAACTTTGGCTTTAGGCTTCTGTGTTTTGAGTGCTCTTGTTAGCTTAATTGCTGCTTCTTTGCAGCTTTTTGAAATATCCTCTTGAGTGGTTGGGAGAAGACCACCCCTATTGAGGGCTTAGCCCATTTTTTTCCTGCCAGAGAACTTTCAATGGAATGTGATTAAGCAAGCCCAGGGTCACTAACCTCCCTGCCTACTAAGACAGTGATTTCACAACTTGTAAGAGTTTCAATTGGGTTCAGAGACAACTGGATTTTTACCCTGTGGACTCCTAACTGGGGACTCTCAACCAATCTAGATTGCTTGCTGAAGGCAGAGTGTACCTCAGTAATGCTGTATTTCCATCTTTCAAGCAGACTGGCTTGCTCTAATCTGAGTTCATCCTCGTTTGTTTTGTAGTACTTGGCTGAATATTGCAAAGACTAAGTCTCATATTCCCATATTTTGAAATGTCCCTACCATTTTCAAAGTACATCTGTGTTAAATTATCGGTTTGTGTTCCAGAATGGGTCAAGACACAGTTTGGCCAAATGTTCTGCCACCACATAACAAAGACCTCTACATTGCAGCCTGCAGTGTATCTCTCTCTGCCTCTCAGGCAACTCTGTATTTTAGGTTCTGTTTCTTAAAGGACCTCTCTTTGGAGCATCAAATTCTATTTGAATCCAAATTTATTAATTCATTCAACTCTTAGTAACAGAAAAGCAAATTAATACAGTATCCCCTTATCTGTGTGTGTGGGGGTGTTCCAAGACCTCCAATGGATGCCTGAAACAATGGACAGTAAGAGATTAACAATAACTAATAATAAAATAGGAAATTATAACAATATATCGTTATAAAAGTTTCTGAATGTGGTTTCTCTCTCTCTCAAAATACGTCTTACTGTACTCATCTTCGCACTTAAAGGAAACTCTTTGCAGCTTCTCTGTGGCATGTCCGCATTGCCAGCATCACTAGTCTTAAGCTTTGGGGCCATCTAATCTAATATAATAAAAGAGAAACATGCAAATTGACCGTTATCACCAGCCAATCAGAGTGGCTGTATGCAAATTAACCCAGCCAAGATGGAGGCCAAAAGCCATGGAGCTAAAGCAAACCAAAGGCTTCTGTTGCAACTGCCTGCTTAGGCTGGCTGAGCCTCTGCTCACAGCCATGCCCACCAGCCAATCAGAGCGGCTGTATGCAAATTAACCCAGCCAAGATGGAGGCTGGCAGGGCGGCTCTGCACTGGGAGCCTCCACGGCCGGCTGGTATAGCTGTGCCAGGTGTGTCAGCTAAGTGGGAGGGGCCTGGGGCCTCCTCGGGGCATCCAGGAGCAGCTGCCCTGGGTCTGCTGCCTGGCTCCACCCCTTGGGGGCCTCCGCAGGGTGTCCAGGAACACCTGTCCAGGGTCCGCTACCTTCATCCGCCCCCCAGGGGCCTCCACAGGGCATGCGGGAGCATCTGCTGCACCGTGCGGAGAATCCGAAGCCAGTTCACTGCCCAGCTCCACCCCGGGTGTGTTTGCTCAGCAGCAGGGCCCCACCGAGGGATCCTGCACCAGCATCCGCCCCTGGCTCGCCACCCAGCTCTGCACCAGGGGTGTCCCCTCAGCAGTGGGGGCCCACCAGGCATGTGCAATCGTGGGCCCTCCGGTGGGAAATGTCCAGGCCTGCACTCACCAGCCTTCCCACCCCCCAGTGCACGAACCCTGAAGGGGCTGTGGGAAGCCTGAAAATGGCTCTCAGCCCCTCACCCAGGCTGGCCAGGCATGCCAGCAGGTGGACATCCCCCCCGAGGTGTCCCAGACTGCAAGAGGGCACAGGCCAGGCTGAGGGACCCCCACTCCCCGAGTGCACAAATTTTTGTGCACTGGGCCCCTAGTTATTAGTATAATAGGGGTGATAATAGGGGTGACAAGCACTGTGATGCCACAGCAATTGATCTGATAACCAAGATGGTGACTAAGTGGCTAATGGGCTAGTGGCATATACTGTGTGGATGCACTGGAGGTGCCTATAATATTTGGCCTTCCCTTTTGCTCCTTTCCTGTTATTAATAACTAGGTTAATAACAAGAGTATTGATTCTACAGAGACCAGTGAGCTTTCCAGACTTTTTATTCAGCCTGCCAGGCCCTCTCCCTGCCTTAGGTCTACTGCTTTCTCATTTGCCCTGAGCCAACCTCATTTTCTCCTGTCTCTGCTTTGTTCAGTCACATCCTATTTATAGGAAGTTTTTATTCAGTGCTTTAAATTACAGTACATTCATTGAAATGAACTCTGAAGGTTTTAAAGTGTAGTAAAGCTTTCCAACTTTAAGCAAAATATTCCATGTACATTTTGAATGCATTGAAAAAAGTTTCAAAGTGTCTAAGTAGATGTATATTTAATTTATGGTTCTATTAGGGGGAACATGGAGGGTAAGAAGTTCCTTCATCAATTTTACCGAGTCACAAATTTGACATCAATGAGAATGTGGCATCATTATCATAATATTACTAGGGGCCCGGTGCACAAAAATTTGTGCACTCGGGGGTGGGGGTCCCTCAGCCTGGCCTGTGCCCTCTTGCAGTCTGGGACACTTCGGGGGGGATGTCCACCTGCTGGCATGCCTGGCCAGCCTGGGTGAGAGGCTGAGAGCCATTTTCAGGTTTCCCACAGCCCCTTCAGGGTTCGTGCACTGGGGGGTGGGAAGGCTGGTGAGTGCAGGCCTGGATGTTTCCCACCGGAGGGCCCACGATTGCACACGCCTGGTGGGCCCACACCGCTGAGGGGACACACCTGGTGCAGAATTGGGTGGCAAGCCAGGGGTGGACGCTGGTGCAGAAACCCTCGGTGGGGCCCTGCTGCTGAGCAAACACACCCGGGGTGGAGCTGAGCAGTGAACTGGCTTCGGATTCTTCACACTGTGCAGCAGACGCTCCCGCACACCCTGTGGAGGCCCCTGGGGGGGCGGATGAAGGTAGCGGACCCTGGACGGGTGTTCCTGGACACCCTCCGGAGGCCCCCAGGGCAGAGCCAGGCAGTGGACCCAGGACAGGCATTCCTGGATGTTCCGCAGAGGCCCCCGAGGGGCAAAGCCAGGCAGCAGACCCAGGATGGCTGCTCCTGCACACCCTGCAGAGGCCCCGTGCTCCTGTATGCCCTGAGGAGGCCCCCAGGGGGTGGAGCCAGGCAGTGGACCCGGGACAGGTGCTCCTGGATACTCCTCGGAGGCTCCCGGAGGTGGAGCTAGGCAGCAGACCCAGGATAGCTGCTCCTGGATGCCCCAAGGAGGCTCAAGGCCAGAACCCCCCTCCCACTTAGCTGACACACCTGGCACAGCTATACCGGCTGGCCATGGAGGCTCCCAGTGCAGAGCTGCCCTGCCAACCTCCATCTTGGCTGGGTTAATTTGCATATAGCCGCTCTGATTGGCTGGTGGGCATGGCTGTGAGCAGAGGCTCAGCCAGTCTAGGCAGGCAGTTGCAACAGAAGCCTTTGGTTTGCTCTAGCTCCATGGCTGTTGGCCTCCATCTTGGCTGGGTTAATTTGCATACAGCCGCTCTGATTGGCTGGTGGTAATGGTCAATTTGCATGTTTCTCTCTTATTATATTAGATTGTCATACCTATGTTGATCCTTCTCTGGCCTCTAACTTCTGTCTCTATTAGAACCCAAAGTCAACTGGACACAGAATTCAGGGCTTCTTCAAGTTTCTCTCAGTGATGAAAAATGCATGAATAAGCAAAGTAGATTTTACTGAAGGAGAAAAGAGGAAGGAGTGGATATATATCTGCACATACAGAAAACAATTTGAAATCCATTTTAAATGAAGTCCTTTTCTCAGTAGTTCTGCATGAGGTGTCCTTCCTTCACCATTTCCCAGGCAATTTATTTCTTAAAAAAATATATATATTTTATTGATTTCAGAGAGGAAGGGAGAGGGAGAGAGAATCATTGATTGGCTGCCTCTTGAGCACCCCACACTGGGGATGGAGCCCACAACCCTGGGCATGTGCCCTGACCAGGAATCAAACTGTGATCTCTTGGTTCATAGGTTGCTACTCAACCACATGCTGGCTGGGCTGGAGCAATTTATTTCTGACCTGACTCCCACAAGGAAATGTGTATACACAGTTCAGAAAGGTGCTCCTCAAAGCAAAACTCTGGACTCTCCTTAGAAGGCAGGTAAAGTTGTTTTTTAGGGGAAAACTTTTCTGTTACAATATAACCCCATAGTTTTCAAACTAGACTGCACTCAGGAGGACTATACATGTATCTTGTGGAATCGGTTTATTTCACAACTGGATTTTCATAGTTTTGGGAGGACATGATTCTTCGTAGACCATTTTGGCTGATAGGCTTTGCAGGCCATGATTTTTCTTTCAAATGGACCACAGTGATAGAGTAAGAAGCTGATAATAATAATAATACAGTAGGTCCTTGGGTTATGTCGGAGACATGTTCCTATGATGTAACGTGATTTTTGGCGCAAATCGGAACTCACCTACATAAGCACCTACATCACTTACGTGGAGCACAGACACAGCAGTAATGAAGGGAAACAGTAAAAAACATTTAAAAGGAAGATAACAATTCCTGACCTTTACTTGTGGTAAATAAATAATAAAAGACATAAAAGCACACATGTACATACGTCAAAATGACGCAACTTTTTTTTTTTTTTTTATAAATAAATGGGCGATGGCGACATAACCACGAAACGATGTATGGAGTCTGACACAACCCGAGGACTGCCAATAATAATAATTAATAGTAATAATAATAATGTAAAAAGAAAGTAGCTAAGATTTACTGACATTTAATTCACAAACTGCGTGCAATACCTTGGCTCTGTCTGTATATCGGACCGTCATGTACCACAAGTGAAATTCTACAACATGGAAGGATTGGTGATCCCTGATTCTTGGTTTGTTTTTATCATATTGCAGCATTTGGCATGTTACTTGTGCTGGCAAAGAGGAGTTAGAGATTATAATCTATAGTTTTAATTACATCAGTCTTCTCCAAATGGCTAAATGGCTTAATGTTTCAGGGATAAGAATGTAGATTGAAGTGAACCCTAACACAAATGAACACCAGGAAAATGGCATAGCAGACACTTCCCTTTTTCTGCCCGTTGAGTTCCCTTTTACCTATGTTATGAGGTGATTATCCCACCACTGTTTTACTTCACTAAAACATTAGCAATATTTTTAGTGTGAGGGACACAGTCTGGTACTTTTTACAGATTGAATAAACTGCTCAAGACTATTGTGTATTTCTTATTAATTTTTTTCACTTATAATTCCTATTTTTACCTGTTTATAGTATACATACTATGAGTACAGTAATAAATATATAATTTATAAATAAATATAATTACATGTATGGGGTGAAGGTTTTTCCGGTGGGGTAAAGTTTTAGAAGTTTATTTATTTATTTATTTTTATTTGGAGGAGCTGAAAAGCTAAAAACTATGTTTCTAAGTCCTCCTCGTCTAAGATCTGAAAGGATGAAGTGAGGGATAGGCCTCCTTCCTGCAGCTGAGCCAGGCTCTTTCTGAACTAAAGTTGTGATAACTCCATGCTCAGCTTGAAGAGAGATTATGATAAATTCTGTTTCTCCTTTTTATTACTTTCCCAGCAGGTCTGGGCTAAGGCCCAGGATGAAAGGAAATACAAAAACTATGGATAATAGTAGAAATAACCAGTATTATCCAATTGAAACTTATAATTCTTGAACAATTTTTCCTGGATCAAGCGCATATACTGACATCGGGCAGTTAAATCAGCTTATTTCAACTCATTGGGTTTGTGGGGTCACTTTTTGTCAGGACAATATTTCCTGATATTAAAATTGATAAATTTAGGCGCAATGCCATTTGAAACTGTCTGAAAAATACAGCTAATCTTTTAATCAAGAGCTAAAATTATAAGCAATACAACTTTTATTTTGCTACCATAACAATATTTTCTTGGTATAAATTTCTCTTAGTCTAAAGCTAAGAATACATATCAGCAAGATTTCAGAAGATTTAAATATGATTTAGGGTAAATGCTAGAAATGTCTATTGCAATGCTGGGACATGATAAAATATCATTTTCCAAAAAGGCTGAGCATTTATTGTTTCTTTTCCCCTGAAAATGAGATATAAAGTAGAATCCAAGGCACAAGATAGAGTGATGCATAGTGAAATCAATGTGGATGAATTTTTCATCAGCCTTTCTACCCTTCCTATGTCATTTCTGGTATTGACTAACTGGAGATGCCCACCCTGCTTCTTATTTCATGTTTCAGAGCTAGAGGTTTTGGCTATCTCATTGCTCACTTTCACAGGTTCAATCTTCAGGAACACTAGTCTCAAATTATTGTAAGCCTGAATTGAATCACAGGGGTGGAGTGTGATTGTTGGGATATGAGTATACATTTAATCACAAGAGTATGGGAGGAAAAAATGGTCACAGTGGTGGCATGTGGGCATGCCAGGGGGCTGGGTGAGGAGATACCATTGTCTTTTAGTTTTGCTATTATAAAGGAAAACTAGGATTCTGTTGAGTTTGTGAACAAATATCAGATCTATATAACAGATAACAGTAGTACCTGAGGATTTTGAGAAAGCCAAGAATGTAGAGTTAAACAATGTTACAGAAATTTTCTCTGTTCTGGAGATTATTTTTGAAGTAATTGAAAATACCCAGCAAATGAAGAAATAGGCAAATGGAGAATTCAGTGGTGTTTTGTAAGAGTAAGCAGCAACCACATAGATTTATGGTTATCTCTATTTTTAATAGCTTGATTGATATGTCATTTATATTTCATATGATTCACCCACAATTCAGTGGCTTTTATTTTATTCACAGAGTTGTGCATTCATCACCACAAATCAATTTTAGAATATCTTCATTAACTAATAAGAATACTATACCTCTTAACTATTCCCTTATATCTCCCCATCTACATAACTACTGATTTTACCTGCTGCCTTTATAGATTTGCTTATTCTGAACATTTCACATAAATGGAAACAAATGATATGTGGTCCTTTGTAATTGCATTCTTTCACTTAGCATAATGTTTCAAGGATTCATGTTGTAGTGTGTATATTTCATTTCTTTTTATTGCTGAATACCATTTCATTGTAAGGATATACCATACTTTATCCATTCATCAGTTGGTAGGCTTTTGAGTTGTTTCTACTTTTTGACTATTATGAATAATCCTGTTATGAAAATTCATGTACAAGTTGTGTGGACATACATGTTCATTTCACTTGGGAATATACCTAGGAGTTGATGACATGGTAACTCCACTTTTACACTTTGAAGAACTTTCAGATGGGTTGCTGAAGCAGCTGTACTAATTTGCATTCCCATCAGCCTTGTGGGAGTATTCCAATTTCTCCTCAACCTCACCAGCACTTTATTATTTCACTTTTTTATTATAACCATTCTAGGGAGTATGAGGTAGCATCTCATTGTGGTTTTGATCTGCGATTCACTGATGACTGATGGTGTTTCACTTATTTACCCAAGCATCACCTTCCTGAATCAATCCCCTTTGCCAGAAAGATAAACCACTGTCTTTTATGACAGTGGAAAGCAGCATACCTCTTTCCTATCCATGTGTCTACAGACCCCTTCTTTCTTTATTTTTTCTTTATTAAGATATTAAATATGTATCCTTATTGCCCCATTGCCCACCCACCCCCTACTTATCCCTTCTCCCCCTTGTTGTTTGTGTTCATTTGTTAGACTTATATGCATGCATACAAGTCCTTTGGTTCATCTCTCCCCCTTACTCCACCCTCCACTACCTTCCCTCTGAGGTTTGATGGTCTGATCGATGCTTCTCTGTCTTTGGATCTGTTTTTGTTCACCAGTTTATGTTGTTCATTATATTCCATAAATGAGTGAGATCATGTGATATTTATCTTTCTCTGACTGGCTTATTTCGCTTAGTATAATGCTCTCCAGTTCCATCCATGCTGTTGTAAATGATAGGAACTCCTTTTTTTTTAAAAAAAATATTTTTTTATTGATTTCAGAGGGGAAGGGAGAGGGAGATAGAGACAGAAACATCAATGATAAGAGAGAATCATTGATTCACTGCCTCCTGCATGCCACCCCATTGGGGATGCAGCCCGCAACCCTAGCATGTGCCCCTGACTGGAATCGAACCTAAGACCCTCCAGTCTGCAGGCCAACGCTCCATCCACTGAGCCAAACCAGCCAGAGCAAGAACTCCTTCTTTTTTAGTGCAGCATAGTATTCCATTGTGTAGATGTACCACAGTTTTTTTAACCTACTTATCTGCTGATGGGCACTTAGGCTGTTTCCAAATCTTAGCTATGGTGAATTGTGCTGCTATGAACATAGGGGTGCATATATCCTTTCTGAGTGGTGTTTCTGGTTTCTTGGGATATATTCCTAGAAGTAGGATCACTGGGTCAAATGGGAGTTCCATTTTTAGTTTTTTAAGGAAACTCCATACTGTTCTCCACAGTGTCTGCACCATTCTGCATTCCCACCAGCAGTAAAAAAGGGTTCCTTTTTCTCCACATCCTTGCCAGCACTTGTCATTTGTTGATTTGTTGATGATAACCATTCTGACAGGTGTGAGATGGTACCACATTGCTGTTTTGATTTGCATCTCTCAGATGATTAGTGACTTTGAGCATGTTTTCATAAGTCTCTTGGCCTTTTTTATGTCCTCTTTTGAAAAGTGTCTATTTAAGTCCATTGCCCATTTTTTGATTGGATTGTTTATCTTCCTTTTGTTAAGTTGTATGAGTTCCTTGTAAATGTTGGAGATTACACCCTTATCAGAGATAACATTGGCAAATATGTTCTCCCATGCAGTGGGCTTTCTTGTTGTTTTTTGATGGTTTCTTTTGCTGTGCAGAAGCTTTTTATTTTGATGTAGTCCCATTTGTTTATTTTCTCTTTAGTTTCCATTGCCCTAGGAGCTGTATCGGTGAAGAATTTGCTTCACATATGTTTGAGATTTTACTGCTGTGTATTCCTATAGTATTTTATTTTTTTAATTTTGTTTTATTGCTTAAAGTATTACAAAGAGTGTTAAATAAGTCTCCATTTTTTCCCCTTGACCTTCTCCCCTCCTCCCCTACCCCCCAGTGTCTTGTGTCCATTGATTATGCTTATATGCATGCATACAAGTCCTTAGTTGATCTCTTAACTCCCCCCCCTCAGCCCTCCCGAGCCTTCCAGCTGTGGTTTAACAGTCTGTTCAATGCTGTTCTGCCTCTGTATCGGTTTATGTTCATCAATTTATAGTGGTCTTTATTATCCTATAGTATTTTAATGGTTTCCCATTTTATGTCTAAGTCCTTTATCCATTTGAGTTTATTTTTGTGTATAGTGTAAGTTGGTGTCTAGTTTCATTTTTTTTGCATGTATATGTCCAATTTTCCCAACACCATTTATTGAAGAGACTGTCTTTGACTCCATTGTATGTTCTTGCCTCCTTTGTCAAATATTAATTGAGCATAGTGGTTTGGGTCAATTTCTAGGTTCTCTATTCTAATCCATTGGTCTATATGTCTGTTCTTGTGCCAGTCCCAGGCAGTTTTGAGAACAGTGGCTTTGTAATACAGCTTGATATCTGTTATTGAGATCCCTCTTACTTTGTTCTTCTTTCTCAGGATCGCTGCAGCTATTTGGTACAGACCCCTTCTTTAGATAAACATTCTTTTAATTTAGTCAAAAAGTTAAAAAACAAATAGTTCGAAAGAGGTATGATATATTCCAAGTAGCTCTTTAAAAAGACAGTAATAAGGGAAGTAGTTTTTTTAGAAAATTCTAGAGCAATCTCATTTCTTTTTTTAAAATATTTTTATTTCAGAGAGGAAGAGCAAGGGACAGAGAGATAGAAACATCAATGATGAGAGAGAACCATTGATTGGCTGCCTCTTACACGCCCCTGGCTGGGAATCCAGCCTGTAACCTGGGCACGAGTCTGACTGGGAATTGAACTGTGACCTCCTTGTTCATAGGTCTACGCTCAATCACTTTGCCACACCAATCAGACTGAAATTGGATGTTAATGAAAATCACCCGATTTAAAAATGGGAAACAATAATAATAAATTAAAAAAACCCCACATGGACCAATGAAATCTATTTATGGGCCGGATGTAGCTGACCTTCTGCCCAGTTGTGACCTCCACCCCAGATAGTTCAAGCCTCCATCGGGGACTGCACCTAACACAGCATGCAGTCGCTGGTGGCACTGGCTTCACAGCATTGTCGTTTAGGAACATTGTGCTTTCGACTTTTGTCGAGATCTGCCAGGTACATGATGAGGAGCTCATTCTTCTGCTTATTCAAAGGCTGTTTGGAGACATTGTTCACTGCATTAGTCCTCACTATAAAAACCCCACAGGAAACATTTCTCTCTGGACTCCGTGCCAGTAACACTTGCACTTCTTATGAAAACCTGTTTTTTCGTCTCATAGACTCTGTAAATCATGTAACAGAGCATGCTTTTTTAGTCATCTTGCCTTCTGGAAGGTTCATAACCAAATTTGAGGCCGATAATAACAAAATATTAAGGTAATAATGACACTATTTGGGCGCTGATCTTACAGTGATTTTTTTTTAAATTTCATATTCTGCTTTTATCTTACCTTTGCTCCACTTCACTTGAAAATAATCTTGTATTGAATGCATTTTAAAGCTGCTACACACACACAAAAGGGTATAAATGATATATTCAGGAAAGGTTACAACCCAAATCTAAACTCAGAGTTTTCATTCTGAATCCCATGTTCTCTCCTTCATGACACCATTTACTCATGTTTTCCTTTTCTGAAGCTAAAGGTAGCTGGGCTGTTCGTTATAAAGGAATGTGTGGTTCATCATTCTTTTCAAATGCATGCTTCTTGGAGTCCATATATGTATATGCATATGTGTGTGTGTGTGTGTGTGCGTGCGCAAGTTTAAAAAGGGATAAATGGGTTGCTCAAAACTGATAACTCCTTTATACAGTCACAGCAGGACTCTGGGAATAATGAAAATTAACACTGACCTTCTCTGAATTTCATCTGAAAGAAACCAGAGCACCTGTTCTGCTCACCCGCGACCCTGTGAGTCACTAAAGAAGTGGAAGATGCCACACGGGATCTGGCACACTTCTTCAGCCCTAAAGTTTTTGAAAACTCATTGTGCAGCTTCAAAGAAGCACCAGAATTGTTCCTGCCTATCCCATTATTGTATTATTAACTTATCACCCGAAATCCCATTCAATTTCTTATTCTCCTTTACCTTCGGGCATTTAATTATGTCTACAACCATAGGACTGTGAAAGCTTTCCAGAGTCATTAGCTTAGACTTCTGCTACCAACCAAGACTGCATTTTTCAGCATTTCCAGGACAGTAGATTTTATGACCTCCTTTAGAAACACCTTTTGGATATAATCAGCTCTTGCCTTATACTTAGCCTTCATCCTTTCAGGTGTATCTTGAGCACAGTTCTTTTTAGTGAGAAAGAAAAAAAATGATTATAGCAGTGTCTCTAAAACCTCGTATCAGAATAAACCAAGGTGCTTTCTCAACCTCAGAAGGATAAATTAGAATAAATTGGAAAGGATTAAAAATTCTATAATGTTCCTAAGCACTGGAGATGGGTTCTTTTCCTTACTTCATGAAGCACTAGCCCTAGCAGGTTTGGCTCAATGGGTAGAGTGTCAGCATACAAACTGAAGGGTCCTGGGTTTGATTCTGTTCAAGGGCAGCGCTCGGGTCGGCTGCTTGGAAGGAGATTATAAACTCCCTGGTCACAATGAATGCGACGCGGGCTGTAGGGCAATGGGGCAGCGGAAGACCAGTGGCGTTCTAGCAGTGCCATTCGCAGTGATCACTGACGCAGAGATTCGGGGACTGAGAATCGTGCGAAGACCCCAGGGCTTGGAGACGCCAAACCCGGTAGAAACTGCAGCATCAGCGAGGGGCAGCCATTGCGAGTTGCTCTGCCCCGGTGACTCTGAGACCCTGCCCCACCCCACCTACAACCCCACCCAAGCTGAGCGCCTGCCTGC
>PVJC01034375.1:0-18834 GCA_004026665.1 Murina feae | reverse complement strand
CATAGAAAGGGAGTGGACTGACAATTTTCGGGGGTTAAGGGTGTTGGGGATGCGTGAAGAGACTGGACAATAATTGTACACCTATGGATGAGGACAATGGGGGGCAAGGTCAGAGGTTGGGGTGGGAATTGGGAGGAGGGGAGCTATGGGGGAAAAAAGAGGAACAACTGTAATAATCTGAACAATAAAGATAAATAAATAAATAAAAATGGATATTACTTCCACCTCTATTTTCATTCAACCAAGTAAAACAGTTATCTAATATGTAAACGGTTTGTAATCCTAGGGCAGAAATGAGCTTCCAAGAAAGCCTGGTGTTGTAATAATTTATGGCAAAACAATACTCACTCAAAATTCTACTCTAAACGATCTTGCATTCAACATGGAACAAGGCAAACAACATAAAATAAAGAACTGTTAAGATAAATAAACCAAGTATTTTTATTTGCTCTCTGTAATTACTTTTTGTTAGGTATTATGAGGGATACAAAAGCATGAAAAAGGTAATTCCTGTTATCTAGAAGTTTCAAATCTTCTCAAAATAAAATATATAATCAGATAAAGGTAATTGATGTACTCATTACACATTTATTGAGCATTTACTAGGTATCTGGCATTGATAAAACAATGGCAATTCAGATGTAATCTAGAGAGGCAAGTCACATTAGCTCTGTGAATCCCAACAAAATTTTATGAGACTCAAATGTGATCACTACCCAATGGGCTACATGACAGGTTCTCAACACCTTGAGGGCTTTGAAGAGAGACTATGGGTGTCTAGAGGAGAGGCGATACACTCTTCCTCCAGGACAGTTACACCAGGGAAGTGTCTAGAAGGAGATTTGTGAGGCAATGATCTGGAATAAAGCTGCTTTTAATGTTATAACTAGTGTCCAGCTCTGGTTTTCTTTGAACTTCCCAGCTAATTCCTTCTTTCTCTCCTGCCCCTCCTAAATGAGGGTCTTCCCTGGAACTTAATCCATAATTCTTCTTATACCTATCTCCCTGGGGTAGGAGGTTGGAGGGCAGGGTTCATTTTAACGTTAAGATCCCATTGGAACTCAGGCCCTCAGTTTACCTGCCCAAGGAACCTTTCCCCATGTTTTTAACTATGCACAATTTTCCATACTTAGATACAAGTTTGAGTTAAATATAATGAAAATAGCCAGAAAGAAGGAGCAATTTAAATGTCATGGAAGATATAAATTATTCAAGCTTTTAATATCAATGCATATGTTATTTCCCAGTTACTTCTCTTAAATAAAAATGGATCAAATGTGTGAAACTTTCCTTGCATCTCTCATAAAATATTTTCTTATATATAAGGTTAGAGTTTTAGATCCCAAAAGGAGATTGAAATATGTGGCCAATTAAGCCTCACTATAAGTTTCAGTTAGAAACATTCGAGTTTCTTATTACTTAAGACCCAGGAAGTCTTTGATTAAGAAAGCTGCCTTGCCAGGAAACCAATTTCCCTACTGGGGAATATAACTAAAAAGTGAAATACTGCTGAGAATGTGTAGGTGTCAAAGGCAAAACACTCTACTTGTCAACATACATATACAATGTCTTTATGGAGAAGAGAAAGTATCTTAACCTTTCTACAGTGGATATTCCATGAATGTATTTGCACTCAACACCAACACAACCACTAAGAACAAAATGCAAACAACACAACAACAAACTACACATGGGAACTGAATGGTATGGCCAGAAACCAAAACTCATTAGAAAACATCAGCAGAGCATAAGTCTGATATCTACACCCTCTTTGACTGTAATCATCTAACTACGGCAATAAAATACTAGATGGGCAATATGGAATTTCATTCAACCAATTCATTCAAATTTACCCAAGGTGGGAGGCAAAGAGATTTCAGAGATGACTCCCAGATTTCTAAGTTAAGTCATTGGATATGTGGGTAGTGGTGGCAAAGGTGGGGACAGAGAAGAGCAGAGAAGGGAGGAGCAGATAGGAGGAGGCACTTACGAGTTTAGTTTTGGAAATAATGAGTTAAATGTGACTGTGAAACAGCAGTGGATGTTCTCCTATTTCATACATGGGCCCCACACACGATGAATAATACATGTCTGAGTTATTAAAGGAAATGAATTTAGGTAATAACTCAAACCAGGCCATTCTTGCTTTGCTTTTGCTATTCAAACATTCGGGAATCATTTAAACCTTTTAATTTATGGTTTGAATTTTTTTCTTCTAAGTCTAGCTCCATAGGTTATATAACTCTCCAATTGGTTAATCTCTGATTGGTAGCTTCCTTGTGTTAAAATATAACTTAATAAATTAGACTTAATCTCTAGTTCTATCCTCCTGATATAAAAGTTTAAATTATTTCTTAAAGACCAACTCCTTGCTTTCCACCTGTAAAACCAGTATGGACAGATAATACAGTAGCCAAGTGGCTCTGATGGCAGACTGTCTGGGTTTGTGCCCTACTCTGCCACACACTAACTCTGTGTTCTTTAGCAAGTTAGTGTTTCTACAGTCTTCATTTCTGAAATGAAGAGTACATTTGAGAATTGATTCATGGTTTAGCATATAATTTAAAAATATTAATACATGTACTTGAAAAGAGTTGGTATTCTCAAACTGTTGAATGAAGAAGTCTATGTATAACTAGTAAATGAATCTTATTTGTATATTATTCATATCTTCTGTTTCTTCAACAAATTTTTTGTGAGCTTCCTCTACAATTGAGAAAATATCTTGGAATCTGTTACTTTGATGATAGATTTGATGATTTCTCCCTGCAGTGGCACAGTAAGTGTTCTCACAAGTGATAGTGAAGATTAAGTGAGGTAACTTAGGTGAAATGCTTAAAACAATGCCTGGTGAAAGGAGCCAGTATATACCACCCCAAAATATGGCACTTTGGCACAGGAGTTATTTTGAGCCAAAGGCACTAGAAAAAGGTAGGAAAATAAAACATTACCCTTTGAGACAGCATAGAGGTACCTGGAGAGTAGTATACAAAGTGAAATAAGCCAGTCAGAGAAAGACAAGTATTACATGATCTCACTCACATGTGGAATCTAATGAACAAAATAAACTGATGAGCAAAACAGATGCAGAGGCATAGAAGAATGGAACAGACTGTCAAACCTCAGAGGGAAGATAGGGGTGGGTGAGTTGTGTGAAGAAATTAACCAAAGAACTGGTATGCATATATGTATAACCCATGGACACAGAAAATAAGGTACTGAAGGCCTAGGGCAGGGGACAGGGTGGGCTAGAAGGAGTCAATGGGGAAGGATGAGGATATATGTAATACTTTCAACAATAAAGATTTAAATTAAAAAAAAACTTTTTACACACATTTGTGTGCTTTTCTCATGTTAATCTACCTTATGTCAACGGTCAAAGACCCTAAGGGCAAATAAAAAATTATATCTCCCCTACATTGGCATATACCTAAGTATTTAAATCATGTTTGCTATCATGTTTTTAATCATAAATAAATACCAATCACCAAAAAGTCCTCAAATATTTGAAGTGCCAGAGAGATAGGCATTGTGAACCACTATCATTATTTTGTCAAATGTGTACCTTATTTGATTTATAATTCCCAGATTACATGGGAATAGTGAATTCTGGCACTAATGTTTAAAATAGTACCATTTTTTTCTCTAACCTTAGCTTTTATATAGAAACTAGAGGCCCAG
Source organism: Murina feae (assembly GCA_004026665.1). Taxonomy (NCBI): domain Eukaryota; kingdom Metazoa; phylum Chordata; class Mammalia; order Chiroptera; family Vespertilionidae; genus Murina; species Murina feae. The sequence continues at coordinate 15,153 of PVJC01034375.1, read as the reverse complement.
TGCATGAAATTCTTGCATAAGTTGGGTCCCTAGGCCTGGCCGATGATCAGGACCAATCAGGGCCTTCCAGCTGCCACCAGGCCTCCCTTCCCAGGCTGCCAGCCAGGGCCTTCCTTTGTTCCATGCCACTCCCTGGCTGTCAGCACACGTCATAGCAAGTGATCAAACTCCTGGTCTCCCAGTCAAACTCCCGCAGGGACACTTTTCATATTAGCCTTTTATATACATAGATATTTTAGGTGAAAATTTCTAGCACATGATGGGAATACAGCAAAAACGAAATAATCTCAGCCAACATGCCTTCCCTCCTTTTCTTGTTATCCTCTAATTCTCATCAAGCTGCACTTTTTACTACCTAGTAAATTGTCCTTGGGTATGTCAACAACTACTAAAAAACGTGAGTTATAATAAATTCCGTTATATGCTATTTTATAAAACACTTATTCTATCATACAACAAAAATATTTATGTTTCTTTAAGAGAGTACTTAATAGATCATTTAATAAGAAATGACAATTTCAGTTAGAATTAGTCTATGTAGAGATAACTATGCTACTGTGAAGGACTGAAGTGTCTAAGTAAATAATTTCACTACCACCATGCACTGTGTGTGTGTGTGTGTGTGTGTGTGTGTGTGTCCTTAGGGCTTGAAACAAACTCATCAGTATGATTTCCATTTTGACACTGATATGTTTCTGAGACATGACAAATAAACACAGCATGCCACAAGTAGAGTTTAGTTGTCTTACAGATGTCTGAAACAGTTATGATACTCAAATAGCACCAGAGTTATTAGCTCCTAAATTATGTGACTTACATAAAAGTAAAACAGTAAGCTATACCTCAAAACACGTAAACTTGCAGAAGATTATAGAATATTAAAATAGGAAAAAAGCAACAGGATTAAAACCTCTGCCAAGATTGATGAAATATATGCCCCAAATTTTTTGATCTATTCCTGTTAAGTAGGTAGCTCTGAGTTTCTGTTGAGAAAAGTCCTGGGGTTAATCAACAACAAAGTGACAATTCAATGTCAAAGACAAATAAGAGGAGCAGAAAAATTCATTATTTGCATGAATCCTGAAGCAAATAAAACATCTATTGATCAAAATTTGATTTCATTTGCCTATAGACATAAAGCTGCATGCATCAGGCAAATTGGCTATAAAAATAGACTTTTAGAGGACAAGAAAGAAAGGGGTACATTTGAACATACTAAAATCAGATATAAAGACTATAGGTTCATTTATTCAGGCTAAACCTTTGTCTTAAAGAATCTATATTTTACTTTCTGCCCAAACTGTGTCTAGATAACAAGTCAGAAAACAGAATACAATAGGCAAACTTTATGCTTTGAGACTCAAAGAGTCACTCTTTTTAAAAAAGGGCCTTGCTTGCTATGTGTAATCAGTGGCAATGTAGAGGCCCAAATATCCTGTATAGATGAACAAAACTAGTATGCTGAATTTTCCCATTAGTTTTGTAAATCTACCAAATTTAGTAAGTTTGGGATACATTTTCTCAACTGTGTTCCTTTTTTAGAGTCTAAAATAAAAATTCCCTCGCCTTGCAGAATGATATTGGAGAATAGGAATGTAATCTCTATTACCTTTTAAACCATATCTTGGGCTCTGGTTAGCTTAGGGAGCTACACAGGTCTTTAGAACTAAATATGTTCAGCATATAAGCTTGTGTATTAACTATTTTCAAGATATATCTCTAGCCTACCTTGCTGGTAATACTGCCCCCATTTTACAGATAAAAACACTAACTCACATAAAGCAGTTCAGTAAATTCTCCAAGCTCAAGCTGTTAATAAGTGAAAGTTAAGTTTTGAACTCAAATATTTCTGTATTCAAAACCCTGTTCTTTCAACTTTATTGTCAAATATGTGCCATTAGTCGATGGACTGACACACACATACTTTTATGCATAATTTTAAGTAGCTCTTTATGATATGCATCCTGAGACTGCAAGGTAAGGCAGTTGAAAGAATCCCCAGGAACATTTATCCTAAATCCTTCTTTTTGTAATGGAGGTAACTGAGGTGTAAGGAATCAGCCAAAGACATATAAAAAAGTAATAACAATGTTGGAAGTGAGATTTTTTCCTTTAAGCTTAACATTAGGAATGCCATAACATGACATGAAAATTTTAATGTCTTACTATTAAAATAAATTATGAAATAAATTTTTAAGATTCATGTCATATATTGTTATTATTTATGCTAATACATAGCTGCAATAAGCTTTTTCCAAGGTGCATTTTGAAGCTGATGCTACAACAGAACACAACACAGGAAAAAAAATGTGGGGACTTGGTTTAGAAACACACAGAACAAATTTCACACTGAGCTCTAAAAAGTAGGCATTGAGCCCACTTTCTGGAATAAATCAAAGAGTAGGCAGAAAACAGACAGCAGGAACAGTTATTTTAGCAAGAAAAGTGAGATAAATTTACGAAGCCAATCACCGGATGAAGTATGCAGATAAAATGATGCAGAGAGAAAATGTGCAATGTTGATACGTGAACACATTTGAATGCAAGAAAGCAAAAAACCAGAAAGCACAATTGTCCTAAATGTGAACAAACATTCAAATTATGCTGCAGCTGCAAAATTTAAACTCAAGGAAGAGACATTTGCAAAGGAATTTATTAAATAGATGTGATTTTCTGCTTTCACATACCCAGTGGCTCTTTTATAAAGTAAAATATCCAATTTGTCTTGATATAAATGACATTTCCCTTGTTGTACTCAATCAAATAGCAGAAATTCATTTGTGAACGACTCTGCTTATTAGAGAGCACAATGCTATTGATAGCCAGACATTCAGGCTCTGTATCACAGAGCTATTCCACCTAATAAAATGCCGTATATATTGAGCATGGTCTTATACAATAGGGAGGTTTTCAAGCAAAGGAAATTAGTTTTCCCCTAATGGCATATGCCAGAGCAGTTTCTTTGTAAGAAGTTACGTTCCTTGCTGAAACCAACCGCTGGGTTTCCAAACCTGTCCATCTGTCTTCCTGTTCTCCCTCTTCTCTTCCCTCCACACCCTTCCTCTCTACCTTCCAACCATCCAACACACATTTGTAAACCTAAAGTATATAACACAGCAGGGCATAAAGTGTATCCAAAGACTCACTGTTGAAGACTTTATGATATTAAGTCGGTATCTGACCAGAAAACACATCCTGACCTTTACACACCTCCCACACGGGGCAGTTGGCAAGCAAGCCCTCGTACTGCCAGCAGTCTTGACTGCAGCTGCAATGTAGAACTTGTGACGCCAACCTGGATCATTCATTTTACTCAGTGGCTCCCAAAGTAGGGTCTCTGCACCAGGAGGACCAGCATTCCTCAGGAATTGGTTAGATATGCAAATTCCCGAGCCTCATCCCAGACCAATCCATGAAAGTACATGGGAGCCTTGATACAAGACAGTGGTCCAGACCACTGGTAAGTGAAGTCAATAGAAATAATAAGTCAGGAAACAGAGTGGCAGGTTTTAAATGTTTGTGAAGAAGCTTGGATAATGGCAAATTGAAAAATCAGAGGGTATTTTCTGAGCAAAAAGCAGACATGACCAAACTTATAGTTAGCAAGACTTCAGAGCTGAATGAGACCCTGGAGGCGACTGCCTTGTTCAGGTAAGAAGGAATAGTCATGTACTCATTCTTTGATAACTCAGGAAATTGATGGGACTGTTCCCTGGGTTTGCATTCTGTGCTCAGGACGTGATTTGTTCTAAGACGTACTTTCTACTGTCAGCCATTCCATTCACCCCATCATTTGATTCTGTCTCCTCTTTGGCATTTCTGCCTTGCCATCTGCCACTACCCTAGTTTCCCTTTCCTGCCTCTTTCTGCAGCCCTTTTCCCTCCCCTCTCCACTTTCATTTCCTCATGAGAAATTTGCATGCTGATGTACATTCTTTAATTTTAAATGTTTGTTACTGTTTGTTTTAATAGATGCTCCTTACAGAGTTCACCAATTACATTTCTCCTCTAAACAGATGATCTTTCTAGGCCACAACACAATGGAAGGCTTTACCTGACTTTATTTTAATCTTATGTCAATCCTTATTATAATCTTTACATCACAATAACAAAAAACGCTGAATCGCTTTACTGTGTTAAATCCACTTTGCTGGCTGACCATCTCTGCCATGTTACGTTCTGACATGCAAATTTAAGTCACTCATTTCACACAAATAATGACACCGTTAACTGGTTGTTTCCAGATAGGAAAGAGAATAATTAAATATTTGTGTGTCCACAGATACCTTTTACATATAAAACAATATACAGTGAATAATAAATATAGGTATAACGTTATTACATTATCTGTAATTCCAATGTTTTGGTCACACTTCAAATCTTATTATGATGTCTCAAATGTACATGTGGACCAAGATGTACTTCTCGTTCTGAAATGGGAAATTAATCGATGAATAAGTTAGTTTTGAAACAGAGCTCACTCTGGTTCTATGACATTTGGAAATCACTATTAACAACTTTAAAACCCAAACCATTTTCTTCCTGGAGGTAGTTCATTGAGGAGGAGGAATATGTGATTTATTGTATGCTTTGAAAAGAAGTAGAAGAAACTATGACAGATGCCTCTGGCTCTCTGGATCACCCCACCTTGGCCCACCTCTGACCTCAGCCACACTCACAGACACACCATTCCATGCCACTGGGCTCTCTGGACTTTTCAGTGTCTGCCTCCTTCTGCTTTCTACCTCATGTGGTACCAGCACAGCCCAGAAGGCAGTGCTGTCAATGTCCCTGGGAGCAATTGACAACTAACGGGAAAGGTCAGTGGATAAACTTGCTATACATCCTTCAGGCAGAAATTCTGGAAGACAGCTCTATCTGGGGGTCCCAGAATAATCGAGTTCCCCTGGTCCACAGTGGTGGACTGGTTCACCACCCTTATTTTGGCCTTTTCTTCCTGATTCACTCTCTGCTCTCCATTCTTGATCCATGGGATCAGCTCCGCAATAAACTATCCATGTCATTCTCTCATACAAGCAGCATAAACAAAGATACTAGTTTTCTGAAGTACTAAGCAATACCAATCCCCTGTAGCTGACTCCACACACGTAGTATTCCTGATTCATACTTCATTAAGATCTTTCTTGTAATCTTTTCCAAAGCTACATAATAAAATAGAAGGAGTGGAGGTCATAGTATCGCTTCTGTGTTTCCCTGCCCTTCTTTGCACATGTAGATCACATTGAGCATGTCTGGGCTGATAAATTAACATCTGTACAACATTCTAAGAAAAAATAAAAGCTGATACTGTGCCACCTGTTTTCATAATTCCATGCTTAACCTAAAATACAACAGTTTGGCCCACAGTCATGCCAATGGCATTTGCCTAATCTGCCACTCCAGATTAACAACAAGAATGAAGGTGAAACGTAAAACACATCTCATTCGGAATCCGTACAGACAACTAGGGAGCTAAAAATCACAGTCTTTAAGTCCAGTTGCCTGTTAATATGTCTGGAATTACAATCCCTAAATATTTATATTCAAATATACCATGCTATCAAAATAAAAAAACAAAAAATAAATTGTTTCCTGTAGAATGGTTGAAGAGAAAGCTGTAGGGATGTGATATATAAAGGAAAAAAGACAGTTTACCTTTGAATATCAATTCTCCATTTTTCTGGCTTCTAAGACAGGAACAGATTCAAATTTTGCAGGGTTTTTTAGTCCGTTATCACATGGGGTATGTGATGCACAACTGTTCTGAAACAACAAAATGCAATAATTAGATGGAATAATCAGCCTGAAACAAAAAGATACTTAAGAAGATCTCAAAAGAACTCCTCTGGCAGGCTCCAATTCAATGATGTGAGGAAGGGGTTTCCTAGAAAAGTTATGTGGCCCTGGTCTTGCATGATGAAAACACTTTGTTACTTTTATGCTTTTCACAGAATAAAATGAACCATAAAAATGTCACTGAAATAAATAGGTTTGATATTCTACAATCTACTTTTCTACTATTAACAATTATATCCTCTTTAAAAAGCAATAAAATGCAAGCATCAATCACTGATTTTATAAGACACTAGTGGCCTGGTGCATGAAATTCATGTACATTGAAAGGAAATTAATTAGGATGTGAGTGTGAGGCAGTCCACATTTCTGAAATTCAATGACATGAATTTTAGCTATTACTTTGCCAAATAAATGAAATTTACATATATCATTTAAAAGAGCATTCAGCTTAATATGACTCTAGCTACCAAGTCAGGTCTTTTTTCAACTTTTTGCCAGCATTGTAAATTGTTTGCAATATCTGCCCATTTGGGGTTGCATGTCATGGTTACAAATAAATCGGGCTTGCCATACTTTGTTACAATTGCCATAGCATCCTGATATCGCTGCTGCATATTTCTGGGACTACCCTCAGAAGATGATGGAAGTATTATCATTTTACCAATTGGCACATTATCATTTTCAAATCTAGATTTGAGATAATCCATCAAACAATTATATTTTTCAACTCTCAATTTAGATTGGTTTGCTTTGATGAAACTTATCTGATTGGCCTCCATTTTTGAATATGAATCCACAATAAACTGTTGAGTTAACTTTCCTGCATTTAAAATAGGCTTGAATTTAACTTTCCTGCATTTAAGATAGTCCTTCACAGAGAGATGAAATCCATAATATTGCATTTGTGTGACACATGTTCTTATAGTTTGTCTAGTATTATTGTCGATTACAATGTTGTCTTAATGCAATATCTGTCTCCCAGCCTTTTTCACCATGTGGAAAAAGACTAGGTTATGTCACTGCATCTAATATAGGAAACAAGATACTGATTTGTTTCATTTTAGTGGCATTTGGATTATCGGGTTCTGGTTTACAATGAATGAGCAAGTCCATTTCAAAAGGCAGTTCTCCATCTTCGTTTCTGAATATGACAGCAACCTCGGTTACCTGGGGAGAATTATATCTACCTGGGTGACTGTTACGATCACATTTAATCGCCATTGTTACTTCTGTGGGAGCAATACCTTTTGCTGCTGCTTCAGACTGGGTGTCCTTTTCTATCTCATGTAGCATCTTGTATGATTTTGTTAATTCATTTATTTCATGCATGAGGTTGTTAATGTTGACCATGAATCTTTCTGAGCAGCCCTGGTTTTCTGGCATTGCTAATCATTTACTTGTAGCTTCAACTGTATCCAAAATATAGAGCTGAGCAAACTTCTGAGAAACACCATCCGAAGGATGTAAAGTTCCAGTATGGTGATAACCGTGTCCGTGCATTCCAAAACAGTATAGCCCATATCCTGATGGCAATGCAATATTTGCACCAATGAATGCAAAAGAAAAAAAAATCTATTTATGGAATAAATATTTTCCATGAAATTTTTACTGTCATAATCTTTGTCATTAATCTTTTAAAATATGCCAGGTAATCTGGAAAATGTATATCATTAGGACAGACTTTCTCTTTGCTACAACATTGAGTAAATTTCCCATTGGATGATTTTTCATCAGAGAAATTTAGTGATTGGCAAAATTCACATCAAACAGTCATTCCACCACAACTGTGTTCGAGAATTGCATCCTCATGTACTCCATTTTCGCTGAGAAGGCAGTTCCTACCGATATTGGTAGTACTTGTTGATAACTATACCTAGACATATTCTGTCATCACCACTGCCTTCTTTCAACTTCAAAGGCACATTGGTCTTTAGACATTTTCTGTCAATAACGCCAGTGTTTTTTCGCATCAGAGCGATGTTTGTCCAGTAGCTGGTGGTCAGATACATCCTGTCACTGGTGCCACCTCCTTTCAAGATCAGATGCAAGCTGCTCTGCAGACACTTTCTGTCAATAACGCTGGCATCTTTTGGCTGAAGAGCTATGTTTTATCAATAGTTGTTCTTTAGACATAGTCCCACCTCTCTACTGTCATGGTCTGAGATGCAGGTGAATGAGAGTCCTGGCTGTCAGGCCGCTAAGAGCTGTCTAACTAATGGTTGATTCTGACTGATTCTGTGGGGGTGGGACTTCCTCCTCCCTGATGTCAGTTTCTATGGCTGTGATGAGGAAACTGGGGTAACAGAGAGAGCCATGCCCTCCAAGCTGCCCTCTCTCTTGCTTTGCTCTATGTCCAGCGGCCTTCTGCTCTGCCAAGTCTTCCAAACCTCCTGCTCTCCTCCCACTCTCCTGCTCTGCTCTCCACTGGCAAAAGTCCCAGGAGCCCACGGGCATGGCTAGGAGAGGCCAACCTCGCCTCCTGGGGCTGGTAATGGTCCTGAGAGCCCATTGGCATGGCTTGGTGCAGCCAGCTTTGTCTGCCAGGGTGCTTGACACCTGCTTATGCAAATTAACCCACCATCTTTGTTGGGTTAATTTGCATACTCACTCCTGATTGGCTGGTGAGTGTGGCTTATGGGCATCATGGAGGGACAGTCAATTTGCATCTTTCTCTTTTATTAGTATAGATATTACACACATGACTGTATTTACTTCTGTGCATTGTTGTAGTAACACTTCAATACAGCAGCTATGACTAAAAAATGAGGTAAAAAAATATTGTTCTTTTCAGAGTAGTTCATGTACATCACAGAAAGACAACAAACATGGCATAATCTTCCCAAGTGCACCATTAGGGGCTTGCTGTTGCCTACACCACACCATTCCCCTCATGATTAATGATGCCTTCTCAAGAAAGTGCTAAAATAGGACTTCTGCTTGAGCCCAAACATATGCAGAGATGTGTCCTCACATCACTTGTTTTATGTGAACTGTGACTCTCCTTTTGAAAAGGTCACAAAGAAAAGGACATTGTCACACACAAAAATGATTTGGTTTTGAAAGGGACAGAATTAACAGAGTTCTGCTTCTCTTTTCCTTTAAGCAACATACTTTTGTGGCCCTACCTAGCATATTAAAATATTGTCAGAAAAGAATAAGTAAATAGTAAACCTAAGTATTAAGTGGAGATGTAATGATATTCAGAATTGAGAATACTAAAAGATGTAAATATATTTTTTTTTTACTTTCTAAGTTGTTTGTAAGAATGAGAGTGCCTGGCCCTAGCTATTTTGATTCAGTGGAGAGAGTGTTGGCCTGCAGACTGAAGGGTCCTGGGTTCGATTCCAGTCAAGGGCACATGCCAGGGTCATGGGCTCAATCCCTAGTAGAGGGCATGCAGGAGGCAGCCAATCAATGATTCTCTCTCATCATCAATGTGTCTATCTCTCCCTTTTCCTTCCTCTCTGAAATCTATAAAAATATATCTTTAAAAAAATGCAAGTGATTGAATGAAGGTAAAAATTCTCTTAAAGAAGAGGAATCAGAGGCCAGACAAGGTGACGGAGCTAGCTCGATCTTAACGGTGCTAATAACAAAGGCAGAAGGACATCCCAGAATCTCTGCCTTGAAGTTCAATCCCTTTAGAAACTCATACATTATATTTGTTTCAAAAGAGAACACCAAACATTCAAAAAGTTGAGGGCTTATACAATTCTCTGCAGAACTTGTTTGAGCAATATTTGAGACTGGCACAGTTGACAGGTTAAGTATTACAATGCTGAGGGTGATAAACCGCAAGAACAATAATAACAATAGTATGTTCTTTCATAACACTTAAAACATGCTGGGAATATTATATTTTCACATATGTCTCATTTATTTAGGTTACAAAGGATAAAAATGAGATTGCATTATCAAAAGCTATCAGGTGTAAGTATGATTTTCACGGTTTAAATATAATTATTACATTAAATATTCTCATTATACCACTAAACCAGACAAACTCTGAAAGGAATTTTCCCCCTACAAATATGGGGAATTGGTAACTTAAGAAGATAATGGAAAACTAATTATTGTTAAACATACAGAACTGACATTTATTTCTTCATAATTATTTACTGAGAATACATTTTGTGCTAGACATTGTTCTTTATTGACTGTATAAACAAAATGGAAAGAATATGCAAGTTCTGAAAAAGAATCCCAGATCCCAGATATACAATAAGAAATCAATTTTAACCCTGGCTAGTGTGGCTGAGTGGATAGAGTGTCAGCCCTATCACAGAAGGGTATTGGGCTCAATTCCAAGTCAAGGGCATGTGCCTAGGTTGCAGGTCCCTGGCCCCAGTAAGGGTGTATGTGGGAGGCAGCCAATGGATATGTCTCTATCACATCAATATATTTCTCTTTGCCCCTTCCCCCCCTTCCACTCTCTCTAAAAATCAATGGAAAGCATATCCTCAGGTAATGCTTATCAAAATGAAAAAACACACAATAATTTTATTACAATTGGAGTATTTCCTACATTAGATAAGTAATATAAAGAAGTGTCTTAAACACTGGGTGGTATCTTAAGTGTCATCTAGCTAGTGGCTCCCAAAATGGTTGCTCATCATAACTGCCTGGAAGGCTGGTGAAAATATGAATTATGGAATTTCACACAAGAGCTATTAAATGAGAGTATTTATGGGTAGAGTCAGAGCAACCTGCATTTTGAAAATGCTCCCCAGTTCATTCTCCTGATCAGTAGCTTGGGAAACTTACTGATTCTTGCCTACGCTCCTCATTATAAAGATGAGGAAATTGGCACTATCATCTCAAAATCAGGATGGCCAATCACACCAGGGGATTGACTTGCCCAAGGTATTTGCCCCTTGGTGACAGAATTGAATTAGAATATCAAAATCCTTATTTCCTGGTATTTTTTTCCTTTCCCTTACCCCAAGAGTCCCGCTTTTATTTTTTTCTTCCTGCTATTTTCTATCACCAAGTAACTAATATTTAGTCCCTAAACCTGAGAAAGAGTAAGAAAATCAAAGCTTGGAAGTTTGAACTTAAGCTGTTGGATTTAAAAGTATGCTTCCCACTATTCCATGGGGTTCTTCTAGAGACAGCTACTTTTGGGGTGTCTGCTCAGCCCCTTTCTCTGGGCTCCACCCAGCACTCAGCATGGCCCAACCTTCAAAGGTGTCCCTGATAATTGTTGATTGGACCAGGAGAGGTACTTCACCCACAGCTAGCTTAAAATTGGAAACTAGGAGATAGCAGTCTCATTTAGATCCAAGAGTTATGGTTGGAGCTTTGTCATCTTGCTCCTTCCAGGCAGAGGGAACTGCAGAGAAAGGAGAGTGAAAGACACAAGAAGAAGATGGAGCTAGAACTCTCTAAACTCATCTGATTCCTGCTCTCATTTCTTTATTTTTTTTTCTTTTGGCTTCTATGAGCTCATGTCCTTATGGCAGATTTTTAAAAGTATTTACTTTTTTATGTTAATATTGTGGCTTAAGCTAACTCAAACTGTTTTGTTTCTATGAATCTTCAGCCAGAGTACCAAGTAACACACCTCATATCATTCATTTCATATGAGTTAGTCTATAAACCAGTCACTTTAGTCAGAGTATTTTAAGAGTTTCATTTAAAAAACATTAGCTAAGCATTTATGTATTCATTCAGTCACTCACACATTCATTCATTCCACCATCTACAAAGATTTACTGAGTATCTGTTACATGTCAAGACTATGCTAGGTACTTGGAATAATAAATGAACATTTCATGTTGGTGAAGATGAGTAGACAGAAAAGAAATAATAAACATGGTGATAGAAAAAAGTATAGAGTATTTTAGAAGGTACAACATGCCACAGTTGTAAGAAAGATAGAAAAAGTTAAGAGGGAGCAGAAGTTCATGGATTGGAGGGCATGGGATGTTAGGGAACCTCCCTATGAAAGTGAAATATGACCCAAACCTTGAAAGATGTGAGAGTCAGTAATGTGCAAGAGAAGGGTTTTCCAGGCAGAGGAAATCACCAAGGTCAAGGCCTTAATTTGGGAATGTATTCAGCTGTTCTGGGAATTGCAAAGAAGTCAGTAGGGATAGAATGAAGAGAGTAAGGGAGGAGATTAGAAGAAATGGCAGGACAGTAGAGGGAGCTGTAGAGAGGTGGAACAAGGGGTAAATCAAGGGTAATTCAAAGCTTTTTAGCTTTTATGTTAAGAGTAAGATGGGAACCATTACAGGAGTATGACCTCAGAATTTCCATGGTTTATATTTCAACAGGCTCATCCTGGCTGCTGGTTGGGAACGGACCATAGGGACCCAGGAAAGAGACAAGTGGAAAACTCATCTTCTTAGAGAGAGAAAACGTTGGGTCAGACTCAGGTAGAGCTAGTGAGTAGTGGCCAGATCCATGTTGGCCTTGTTCTGAAGCAAGAGTCAAAAGGATCTCCTGATGGATTGGGTGGAGAGGGTTAGAAAAGAGGGAGGCAAGATGACTCCAAGATTGCTAGCCTAAGAAGCTGGTAAGAGTAGACCACCATCACTTGAGATGAAAAAGTCTGTGGCTAAAGGAGGATTTGGGGGAGAGGGGATGAGCTTAGTTTGGCCATATTGATTTTGAGATGGCATTGCCAATGGGCTTGTCCTGCAGGTGGATGAACTGTATAGTACTGGGATGTGGGAGAGAAGTCTGGGCTGGAGTTTGCAACGAAAGCTTCTGGAAGACTTTCTGGCTTAGCATAGGTGACTCGTAATATTATTTTCTTCTATCAGAGGTGATTATGTAGGATTAAAAAAATAATAAATGTAAATACTTGATACATAATAGGAACTCAACATTAATTCCTTTCTGTTTCCTGCTTCAAATTTTATTTCTCTATTGACTATATTTTAATATTTGAGTCTATCTTTTTGTGGAAAAAAATAAAATTTCTGCCAGACACAATAAAAATCATACTTTACATTTTGGTAGCCTTTTTTTAAAGATGATTTTATTTTATTCTTTTAATATATAGAAAATAATCCCCTGATAAAAATATTAATAGTAGTATTCAATCTATATAAATAAAAATGTAAATGTTCGTTTGTTCAAAATCTCAAATCTCTGAAAGTTCTTCACTGATTGCTTTGAAATTTTGACACAACATTGCATTCGAATATGGGTGTTTTTATATACCTACATTATATAGATGTTACACATGTGACAGGTAAAAACATGCTTTTTTTGAAAAAACAGATAAAAACATGTTGGATATAAAAGCAACACACACTACTAACTTAACAATATTATTCAGACTAACATTCAAAGCCAGGAGTCACATACAAGTCCATTAACACTGCTGTGGAAGCAGATGAAACAGTTAATTATCCAACAGAATTTTGGAATTCACTCGATCTGCCAGGGATGCCACCGCATGTACTGCAATTGAAAATTGGCATGCCAGTTATCATATTGCAAAATATCATCCAGCACAGGGCTGGGCCTCCGGGGCATGGGCAGTTACCGTGGTTCCCCCCCCACGCCAGTGGCTGAGGGCTTGTAGGGAGCGTGGCGGGTGAGGGTGGGGGAGCTTCCTGGGCTCCTTTTTCCTCTGGCTTTTGGGCAGCTTGGTGAGGGCCTCTGCTGGTGGGAGTCGGGAGCAGCTGGGCCGCTTCAGGCGTGGGGTGCAGGCAGCCTGTGGGGAGCGGGGGTGCAGGCCAACACTGGGGGGCCCAGGCTTCAGAGGCGCACATATGGGAGGCCAGACCGGCCGGGCAGGGTGAGGGTGGCAGTGTGCCAGAAGCAGCCACCTGGGAGGGCACATTGTATATCCACAAGCATTGTGCAATTAAACATATTAGAAACATGTGCTTTCTCTTTTCTTTCTTTTCCGTTTAACCAGACTGAGCCACAGCAACGTGTGGCCGGGAACAGCTAGTAAATCATAAAATCAAACTTTTAGATAGTAAGGTAAATTCTGATTTGCATATAAGCTAAAGGATCTAAAGAAAAAAAGCAAAAGAATTGAATTGCATAGATCTAAAAAGTCATTCAACTTTCCTCAAATCTCTCTGGATTTTTAGCAATAATTAATAGTGCTTTGGGGTAAAGAAGATGCAGAAAATGGGTAAGATGATTGTTCAACCCATAGGTCTGAATATATAGTGGAGGAACCACACTTGGATGGGTTTCTTGATTTATAAAAAGCCTCTTCAATTAAACAATTCTCAAACTAGAAACCATCTAAGTTTGAACCCTATTTTAGAGCTAGGTTAACGAGGGCTAGGGTGATAAAACTGCTTGTCTGAGGGCACAATTAGCCAATAGCAAAGCCAGAACTAGCCTAGGCCTTCGAACTCTTAGTATAGCTATCTTCCACCTCAAATAATCTCTCTCAAGTTTTCCACTCAATTACCTCTTTGACTGAATAAGCAGCATCATTTAAAATATAATGTTATATCTTAAATTTTTTATTCAAATTTTATAGCCCATAAGGTAATGATTGTTTGAAGACAAAGTTAAATTATCTGCTTCTTGGTCCTTCCATGCCTGCAGATCCTGGAGTGAGAATGAATTTCAGAACAAGGTCTCCATTTATTTTGTGATTTTCCATATGTCTGAGACAGTGCCAGATCAAAAAAAAAAAAAAAAAAAAGACTAGCCCATTTCCACTTCCTTTGCAAATCACTTAGCTAATTGATCCCTTATTTGTGTATAAGAAACATCAAGGCAAAGCTGGGTGCATGGGTGTGCAACCTGGGCAGTTGCACAAAGCCTCATGCTGAGAATGGCCCTGTGCTTTAATATTTATCTTTAAACAGTGTTTTGTGGATTGAGTCCAACAGGATATTGGTGCATGTGGGTGAGCAGGGGGAATCTGCACATTGTGCATGTCCTCAGCCATCCCTTGTACCTCATCTGCATACAGTGTGCATGACAGTGAATTCTGGTGGACCCAGGATTTCTGGGAGCTCAGTGAGATTCAATATGAGAATGAGGCGAAGTATTTATGTCCATGACTAAGTAAGTGGGGAAGCTGACAGTCCCCAGGGGCCATGCTGTCTGTTCCAACCAGAATTTGCTTTGAACTTCACGAGAAGGTAATGGTGCTAAGAAACACAGATGACCAAGGGACCCTATAAAGGAAAACCAAATATGCCACCCCAAAATACTCCACTCTGGTATACTGATTATTTTGAATTACTAATAAAAGTACTCGAGAAGCAGCTTGTGTAAGAAACACACTCTGACCCTCCTATGTCTCCCTGAAAGCATACTAGTAAGATGAATTTCCCCTGGAAATTCATCACCAGAGAGAGGGAATTTAGGGCCAAGAGGCTGCATAAGCAAACCTTGTTACTTCTTTACCAAATACCTTTG
>PVJC01034374.1:0-18846 GCA_004026665.1 Murina feae | reverse complement strand
GCCAACAGCCATGGAGCTAGAGCAAACCAAAGGCTTCTGTTGCAACTGCCTGCCTAGGCTGGCTGAGCCTCTGCTCACGGCCACGCCCACCAGCCAATCAGAGCGGCTGTATGCAAATTAACCCAGCCAAGATGGAGGCTGGCAGGGTGGCTCTGCACTGGGAGCCTCCATGGCCGGCATAGCTGTGCCAGGTGTGTCAACTCAGTGGGAGGGGAGTTTTGGCCTGGGGTCTCCTCGGGGCGTCCAGGAGCAGCTGTCCTGGGTCTGCTGCCTAGCTCCGCCCCCGGGAGCCTCCGAGGAGTATCCAGGAGCGCCTGTCCCGGGTCCACCCCCTGGCTCCACCCCAGGTGTGTTTGCTCAGGAGCAGGGCCCCACCGAGTGATCCTGCACCAGTGTCCGCCCCTGGCTTGCCACCCAACTCTGTGCCAGGTGTGTCCCCTCAGCAGTGGGGGCCCACCAGGCATGTGCGATTGTGGGCCCTCCGGTGGGAAACGTCCAGGCCTGCACTCACCAGCCCTCCCACCCCCCAGTGCACGAACCCTGAAGGGGCTGTGGGCAGCCTGAAAATGGCCCTCAGCCCCTCACCCAGGCTGGCCAGGCATGCCAGCAGGTGGACATCCCCCCCCGAGGTGTCCCAGACTGCAAGAGGGCACAGGCCGGGCTGAGAGACCCCCACCCCCCGAGTGCACAAATTTTTGTGCACCAGGCCCCTAGTATATTAATAAAAAGCAAACAAACAGCTGAGTGTTCCCCAGGCATGGATCCCGCTGAGCGTGGGGTCCCGTTCACGGGTCTCGCTGGGCTGCCTTCGTGTCCCTCCTGCCTCAGCCGCTGGCCAGGAAGCGTCGCCCCAGTGCTGTGGGCGATGGGTCTGGAGCCCAGGGGGCAGGGCCTCGGTTGGTTGCACTCCTGTCCTCACGTCCGGGAGGGGCGAGCTCACAGCCCCCACAGGTGTGGCCTCGTGCACCTTCGTCGTGTTGTGTGTGTGCGTGTGTGGTTTTTGCTTTTTGTCTCTTGGGAAGGCTGCGATGGAACATGGTACCCTCTATTTCCAACGCATACTTTAAAAACGGGCCTTCAATCCTGATGTAACTGATTTGCGTCGATGGCGTGAAGCGAGGAGTTAATCTGAGTGCTCGTTTGCACTTTCTAGGTATTCCTGGCTTTTCAATTGAGACATTTTTTTCAATTGCAGTTGGCATTCAGTATTACGCTCGGCAGCGGAGAGGTTAGGCGCTTCCATGCCTTCTAAGTGACCCCATCAGCTCGGTGCGCCAGCCCACACGCCGGCATCACAGCACCGCTGCCCGAACCCCGTGCGGCCCCCGGGTTTCTTCCGACAGGCTCTGGGCCAGGGGGCGAACCTTCCCCAGTTCTTCACGAACAGTCAGAGGGCGCGGCTCCGTCCTCTGTGAGGAGGCCGCACAGAATATCTAACAACATCCTTGCTGTGTGTTTGCAATTAGTCTTATTTTCTTCCGAAAAACAAAGGGTTAATGTGCTTTCAGCTCTTTGAGATGTTTATCTTAATGGGTGTTGCTTTTTTGTACTTGGCATTTGAAGAAACTGCGCCTGGAGAGGAAGTGTCAGGAGACTTTCCATAAATACCACGTCTTTGCACCACGCGTGGATGTGAAAACCAAGCGCGTCCCTAATAACCGAGTCCCAGGAAAGCCGGGTCGTCCACGGAGCAGAGGACACTGCACGGGGAGAGGATGCTGCACGCACTGCCCGGGACTTGCAACCCAGCTCCAACAGACGCCCGGGGCCCAGGTGTGCGCAGAGAGGAGATGCGGGTTCTGGTTTCGTGACTTTGAAATGACACTGCGACTCCCAGCCCATGAGCAGGCTGTGAGCGGATCTCGTCAGGGGCCACTCTGTCTTCCATTCCTGCACACCTGTCGTTATGCTAGCGAGAGGGGTGACCTTGACGCATCATCTGACGTCATGGTCGCACCTCAGCTGCAGAGAGACATGCTGTTCCATCACCTCCCATCGCGTCTTCCCGCAGGTGGTACAGATGTTTACAGTCTACATATACTCAACTCTCTCTACACCTGCATTTTCACTTCTACTGCTTACAAGTATCGCGTTCTATGAACCAGTGGGTTTCACAGGCTCTAATATTAGCGAGTGTGATTGCTAACTACAACTGCACCAAGAATTAGGTCTGTAAAGCATGCATCTGTCTATCTGTCTGTCAGTCTGTCTATCGGCCTTGGAGTGAATGATATCAGCAGAATAAAATAGTAGAGGCTCCAAGTTCTTAGATTGAAAATAAAATGATCTGTATTAATTTTCTTTCTCCCTGAGTTTTGATGTATAATTGACATAGGGTGTTGAATTCGTGTAAGTTACAGCGTAATGATTTGCTGTGTTTACATATTGCACAGTGATCACCAACTTTAGTTACTATCCACTACCTCATAGAGTTGCAGTATTTTACCTTGTGAAGAGAATATTTAAGATCTACTCTCTCAAGAGATTAATCAAAGGACTTGTATGCATGCACATAAGCATGACCAATGGACACAGACAGTAGGGGGCGGGGACATGGGAGCGACTGGGGAGAGGTCAAGTGGGGGAAGGATATATATGTAATACTGTCCACAAAAAGAAGGGTTTTTTTTTAATGATACGGAGGTTCCTTAAAAAATGTAAAATAGAACTCCTTATGACTGAGCAATTCCACTTCTGGGTGTTTATCTAAAGAAATCCAAAACGTGAATTTAAAAAGGTACATGCAGCCCTATTCTTACTGTAGCACCATTTACACTAGCCAAGGTATGGGAGCAGCCCAACCAAGTGTCCCTGGACAGACAATGGGATAAAGAAGAAGTGGCGTTGCCCTGACCGGTATGGCTCAGTGGATAGAGCATCGTCTTGCGGACTGAAGGGTCCCAGGTTCGATTCCGGTCAAGGGCATGGACCTTGGTTGCGGGCACATCTCCAATAGGAGGTGTGCACGAGGCAGCTGATCGATGTTTCTCTCTCATCGACGTTTCTAACTCTCTATCCCTCTCCCTTCCTCTCTGTAACAAAATCAATAAAATATTTTTTTTTAAAAAAGAAGAAATAGCACCTACATACAGTGGAACACGACTCAGCCATAACCAGGAATGACAGCTTATCATTCTCAACAGCATGGGTGGGCCTAGAGCAGTGGTTCTCAACCTTTTGGCCCTTGAAATACAGTTCCTCATGTTGTGAAATTATTCTCGTTGCTACTTCATAACTCTGATGTTGCTACTGTTATGATATCTGATACGCAGGATGGTCTTAGGCGACCCCTGTGAAAGGGTCGTTCAACCCCCAAAGGGGTCGCAACTCACAGGTTGAGAACCCCCGGCCTAGAGGGTATCATGCTAAGTGAAAGAAGCCCAACAGAGAAAAACAAGTACCACACGATTTCACTCCTGTGTGGACTCTAAGGCATAAAACACAGGAACAAAGACACAGGCTCAGATACAGAGAACAAGCTGAGGGTGGCCAGATGGGCGGGGAGCGGGGGCTGGCTGCAAAGGGCAGAGGGACTAAGAAGCGCAGATTGGCAGTTCCTGATTGGTCACAGGGATGCCGACTTCAGCAGAGGGAATGTGGCCAATGACAGTGTAACAACTATGCATGGTGCCATATGTAAAATGATGCTGAATGTCATGTCATTAAAACACTTAAATAAAATAATAAAAAAAGAAAAAAGTGCCTTCTTTCTTGGCGCCTGTCAGACATACAGCCACCTGCAGTCATCCTGCTGAGCACGGGGCTGGCAGCACACGGCTCGTTCAAGTTTGTCCCTTCCCACCCCCTCCACCATCTCCCCCAAGACCTACCCCCTGGGGCAACCTCCAACCCACTCTCTGTTTCTATGAGTTTGGGTTCTTTAGACTCCATATCAGTGAGATCAGACAGTATTTGTCTTTTTCTGTCGGACTTATTTCACTTAGCACGATACCTGCCAGGTCCATCCACTTCGTCTGAAATGGTAGAATTTCTTTCTTTTTATGGCTGAAGGATATTCTATGTTATGTCTACAAATTGTCTATGTGCATATGTTCTTTATCCCTTCGTCTGTTGGTGGACGCTTAGCTGTTCCCCGGGCTGCTGTCAACAACACTGCATGAGCAGAGGAGCAGCCCAGCCAGCGGGTGTGGCTCAGCTGGCTGAACATCCTCCCACACGCCAGGCAGGAGGCTGCTGGTGGGTTCCGCGCAGGGCACAGGCCTGGGTTGCGGGCTCCATCCCAGGCAGGGGGCGTGCAGGAGGCACCCGATCGATGTTGCCCTCTCACATCGATGTTTCTCTCCCTCTCCTCCCCCACTCCCGCTCTCTAAAAATCAATGAACTACAAAAACTAAATATAATAAAAAATGCGCCAAATTCTCAGGTGTGAAGTTAGCTCCTGTGAGTTCATTCTATAGCAGTGGTTCTCAACCTGTGGGTCGCGACCCCTTTGGTGGTCGAACGGTCCTTTCCCAGGGGTCGCCTAAGACCATCCTGCATATCAGATACTTACATGACGATTCATAACAGTAGCAACATGACAGTGATGAAGTGGCAACGAGAATAATGTTATGGTTGGGTCACCACATGAGGAACTGTATTGAGGGTCGTGGCAGTAAGAGGTTGAGAACCACTGTCCTGCGGATTCTGACATTTGTCATCGTTGTTGGACAAGGCAAGTTTCGGGGACACGTGGTGTTTGTTCTGTGTATGAGCCACGCCATGGTCTGGGGTCGCCTGAGGGTCGTGGATCGTGCACCTGCAGTGGGTGCCCCGGGGGTGAGCCAGCCTTTAGGCGGACGTGGGGGCTCCAGAGCATGACGTCGCGCTCAGGGCCCTGTGTCACCTCTTGTCTGTCCCACGTGGCCCAGAAGCTCCCTGGGGAGACGCCTCCCCTGCTGGTGCCTCGTGGTCCTCACTCCGATGCCATGTCTCCCCACCCGGTCCCTGTCCTGCCCCTGCGAGGACTCCAGATGCTTCCAGATGCTTCCATGGTCCCCGAAGCCTCAGGCTCACCCCACCCCCACCCTGAGGGGGCAGAACCTGGGTCAGGCGTTTCTCGGGCGGTTGCGGCCTCAGCGCCCAGCAGACAGCTGCCGCCTCCGTTTATTTCAGTTCCGGCGTCCTCTACCTTCTGTCCCGACACTTCCCACGTGGCCTTAGGACACCGGTAGCCACACGTTTCCACGGGCGTCCCCAACGCACACGCGCTGCGAATAGTTCAGAGGCCAAGCTGGCAGGACACCCCCCTCCCCCGTCCCAGCCGGGCCCTCCCGGGAAAGCTCATCAGACTGGGGACACAGACCTTCAGAGAAGGCAGTGCCGGCTCAGGGCCGCTCAGCCCGCCAGGGGGTCACCCAGCCCTCAAGGGGTCATCCGGCCTGCAGGGGGTTCACCTGGCCCGCAAGGGGATCACCCAGTGCACAGGGGAGTCACCCAGCCCTCAGGGGGGTCACCCAGCCTGCAGGGGGTTCAGGGGGGTCGCCCAGTCTGCAGGGGATCCCTGGTCTAGCGCAGCCTTCCTCCTGGCGGCCTGAGCGGGTGCGGCTGGTGGAGGGGCTCAGCCCCCAGGCCTCGTTCTCGGGTTCAACGCCCCCCCTCTTGGAGTTGCCCAAGTGTCGCTTACTCTCCAGGTCCCTGTGGGGGAGACGCAGCCTGGAAGGGAGAACAAACAGACCAGGAAGAAGTGGGGGGGCGGGGGCACGGGGAGGTGGGCAGCTCCTGGGCAGCTGCCGAGGGCGAGGGGCCGGCCTGTGGGTCCAGGCACCCATCTCCTGTGTGGGTTAGGCGCAGTTTGGGGGGGCTGCTGTGATGTGAGCCCCGTTTTCAAGAGCTGGTGTCCCCGGCCTCGTGGCTGAGTTTGGGCGTCGACCTATGAACCAGGAGGTCAGGCTCCATCCCCTGTTTCCGGCTCCATCGATCCATGACCCTCTCATCACTGATGTTCCTCTCTCTCCCCCTCCCTTCCTCTCTGAGATCAATAAAAACATATATTTTTAAAAAGACGGTGTTGACTTTGGTGTGGGAACCAGGGATACCCCAGGAGAGGAGAGGAGAGAGGGGCCAGGGGGGGGGGGGAGCTGAGCCTGAGGATTTGTCCAGGGGTCCAGGGACCGAGGGGCCCAGGGGTGGGATAGGAAGGACATGATGGAGAGGAAGCAGAGGGCGGCCCTTAGACTTGGGGGTGAACTTGGCTGAAGCCCTAGGAAAGGAGTGAGGAGGGTGGGTTGTCTGCGATCCTGGAACACTTGCTGGACCTGGGTGGGCTCCTCGGTCATGGCACACACGTGTTTGTGGGCTCCTTGGTCATGGCACACGCGTGTTTGTGGACCGCCAGGGCATTCCCATGGGACTGCGGTCGGTATTGATGGGCAACTCACTCTGGCCCCACTCCCTCAATATCCCAGTTGTACGGGTGGGGGAAACTGAGGTACAGAGGTCTGAGTCCCAACTCATTTTTATTTATTTTTAAAATGTATTTTTATTGGTTTCAGAGAGCAAAGGGGAGGGAGAGAGAAAGAGAAACATCAATGATGAGAGAATCACTGATCGGCTGCCTCCTGCACACCTCACTGGGGATCGATCCCATGACCCAGGCCTGCGCCCTGATCGAGAATCCATACGTGACCTCCTGGTTCAACCACTGGGTCACACTGGCCGGCCCGACTCAGTTGTTAGGAAGCTTTTCATTACCGGGGTGGCAGCCAGCCTGCCTGCAAGGCCACGCACAGCAGCCAGTCTTTGCAATGTGGTTGCCCTTCCATCCTCGCTGTGTGCTGTGCCCCGTCCACAGCTGGGTGTAGTGGAATCCTGGAGGACACGAACGCTGGGGCCTGGGTGCGAGTCCTGCTCTGTTACTTACTGGAAGCTCTGCTGGGGGAGGATGGGTGGATGGGAGTCACAGACGCCTCCCGGGCAAGGTTTATGCGCGCCCGCTGTCTGGCTTGGCCATCCGTCTGTTTCCAGTCCCCTGCCGGCTCTTGGCGGCCGAATGCTGCAGCCAACTTCATTTCCTGGCGCGCCAGCTTGCTCCTGCTAACTGCCTCCGACTGCTTCCAGCTGGGCCTCCTGGCCGGCGTGGGAACCCAGTCAGTCTCCCCACCACGGGGAGGGGGCGGAGGAGCGGGGGAAGGAGGCCAGAGGAAGGAAGCTGCTGCCACGAGTCAGCCGAGGGAAACGTGGCTACTTTACTTCATTTAGAGAAAAAAATAAAACGTTCATGTGGCCCTGGCTGGTGTGGCTCAGTGGATAGAGCATCGGCCTGTGGACTGAAGGGTCCCAGGTTCGATTCCGGTCAAGGGCATGTACCTTGGTTGCAGGCACATCCCCGATGGGGGGTGTGCAGGAGGCAGCTGATCGATGGTTCTCTCTCATTGCTGTTTCTAACTCTCTATCCCTCTCCCTTCCTTTCTGTAAAAAATCAATAAAATATTTAAAAAATAATAAAAGTAGGCAGCTACTATTAAAAAAAATAAAATAAAACAAAGGATGACTCCTCCAAGTCAGAGAATGGCCCGTCTTTGAAAGGCAATCAACAACCACCTGCAACTGCTTTTATTTATTTTTATGTTTTTGTTGATTTCAGAGAGGAAGAGAAGAGGCAGAGATAGAAACATCAGTGACGAAGGAGAATCACTGATTGGCTGACTGCACGCCCCACGCTGGGGATCCGGCCTGCTCGCAACCTGGGCCTGTGCCCTGGGCAGGAATCGAACTGTGACCTCCTGGTTCATAGGTTGACCCTCAATCACCGAGCCACGCCAGCCGGCCTTGCAAAAGCTTTTAGAAAGTTACTGGATGTGTCCTCCCCCAGGACAGAGGAGGCCTTGCTCTCAGGAGCCAGGAAACCCCGCTCACTGGAAAATCAGTGAACATTTACTTGACAAATTTAATATGTCTCAGGCACTGTGCTGGGTGCTCCGGGGCAAATGCAGCGCAGAGGAAGACACAACTCCCGTTCTCAGTTGAGTCTAAACGAAGAGACGCCGGAGGGATACGTGGGAGGGTGGAGGGACCCCTGGCTCTCACAGCTGGCTGGGGAGGGCTCCATGGAAAGGGAACATCTGGATTAGGTAGGAACGAGGTGGAAGGGGCAGGTTGCGGGAGTCGGGGGAGTAAGGAGGCGGCAAAGGAAAAGGTGTAGGGGTGAGGACAGCTGGAACCGAAGTGCCCAGAGCAGCCGCACAGGGGGAGAAGGAACTCGGCTTAGGACAGCCGGGTGTTTTCTGCGTACCTGGTACCCAGGCCCCACTGCTTAGTGCACGAATTTGTCTTACACGTGGGAATGTCTGGGGCTACTCCTCATGAAACAAGGCCATTGCAGAGAGCAGACCCTGTAGTTCAAAAACCACCGCCATGCCCAGGCAGGTGTAGGATTTTTAAAAAAATATATATTTTATTGATTTTTTACAGAGAGGAAGGGAGAGGGGTAGAGAGTTAGAAACATTGATGAGAGAGAAACATCCATCAGCTGCCTCCTGCACACTCCCCATTGGGGATGTGCCCGCAACCAAGGTCCATGCCCTTGACTGGAATCGAACCTGGGACCCTTGAGTCCACAGGCTGACGCTCTATCCACTGAGCCAGCTAGGCAGGTGTAGGATTTTGACGTCTCTTCGTTATCCGTCCCAGCTGACGGACTTAGCAGTGAACTTGAATCAAACCCAGCATCAGGCTTGAAAAAGAATTAATGGGTCTGTTTTTTTTTCTCTCTTCTTCATCCCTTTCCTGACCTCCACCCTGAGAGGATAATTAAAAGGAATGAAAATCTCCGTTTCATTGTGGATGTCTTCCACCATTTTTATGCCTAAAGCTAATTTTTTTAGGTCATAAAGATTTTGATGAACAGTCTTTGATATCTGCCTCACACCATAATAAGGGAATTTCTGAATTTTCATGTAGAGCTAATGTCCTGAATTAAAAAGTAAGTCATACTCTATTAATACATTGGCAGATGCCCAAAGCTTTTCTTAAAAAAGAAAAAAAAAAAAAAAAGAAAGAAACCTTTTTGTTTTAAATAGATTTTAGAGAGGAAGGGAAAAAGAAACATAATCATTGATTGGCTGCCTCCCTGCACGCCCCCTGCTGGGGATCAAGCCTGCAACCCCGGCATGAACCGAGACCTCCTGGTTCATGGGTTGACACTCAACCGCTGCCCACCAGCCGGGCGCCCAAAGCTTTTCTGAAAGAAGATGCAGAATGGGGTTACCCTACCGTGAGCTCCACATCCCTCACTCACTAGAAAACTGTCCCCTCTCCCCCAAGTTACTGTCCTCTTACAAATGTGACTATTGGCCCAGATGGTGTGGCTCAGCGGACAGAGTGTTGGCCTGTGGACCAAAGGGGCCCGGGTTCGATTCTGGTCAAGGGCACACACGTTGGTAGCAGGCTCCTCTCCGTCCTGGGCTGTGGTAGGGGCTCACGTGAGAGACAGCCAATCAATGTGTTTCTAAAACCCTCAATGTTTCTTTCTGTCTTTTCCTCTGTCTTTCCAGTCTCCCTAAAAATCAATGGAAAAATATCATCGGGGTTGCGAGGAAGGAGAGATCAACCAAAGGACTTGTACGCATGCATATAAGCATAACCAATGGACACAGACACCAGGGGTGTGAGGGCATGTGCTGGGGGGTGGGGGTGGCTGGGGAGAGGTCAATGGGGGAAAAAAGGAGACATATGTAATACTTTAAACAATAAGGAATTAAAATAAAAATATCATTGAGTGAGGATTAATAACAACAAAAAACAACTAAAAATGTGATGAATTAGAGGCGCTAAAGAGATTGAAGGGTTTTGCAGAGATTGTGGGGGTGTGCGGTGAAAAGAAGTCCCTTAAACACAGCAAGAAAAACATTCAATATATATATATTTTTATTGATTTCAGAGAAGAGAGAGGGAGAAAGAGATAGAAACATCAATGATGCATCGTTGATCGGCTGCCTCCTGCACGCCCCCTACTGGGGATGAGCCTGCAACCTGGGCCTGGGCCCTGATTGGGAATCCAACGGTGACCTCCTGCTTCATAGGTCCACACTCAACCACTGAGCCATGCTGGCCAGACTAGAAACTGTATCCTATATAATAAAAGGCTAATATGCAAATAGGCAGAACGGCAGAACAACCGAACAACCAGTTGCTATGATGTGTGCTGACCACGAGGGGGCGTACACATAAACCATGGCAGGCATTGGCCGTGGAGGGATGGTAGAGCAGGTGAGCGAGGTCCCCCACCCAGACCAAAGCGGGGTGCTGGTTGCTATCATCAGGGTGAACCTCTGGTGGTTACTGAAAATTCTTTGCTCCTGCGTGCCACGGTCCTGCCTGGCGCTTGCACCTGCTGCTGGCACTGGCCCTGCTTGCACCTGTTGCCAGTGCCAGGCGCTGGCCCTGATCGCTTGGCACAGTCAGTGGGTGTGAGCAGCAGCTGTCGGCCCGTTGTCCCTCAGGGCTTCTCCACCTCCCCCTGCACCTGAGGGGTGATTGGGGCAGCAGCCGCTGCTTGCACCTACTGACAGCACCTGCTCCACACCGTCAGCCTGTGGGAGCAGTGGTGAGAGTGGCGCTTTCAGCAGAGACTCACCCCTGTGCCCACTGCAGTCTCACGGCCCACAGTTCCTTTCAAGGTGCACAAATTTGTGCACTGGACCTCTAGTACCTTATCTAATAAAGAGGGAATATGCAAATTGACCATCACATTATAACAAGATGGCTGTGCCCACAGCAGAGGCCAAGTTCCCATAACAACCCATAACGAGCAATCAGCAAGGACCTGAGTCTGTGCCCCCCCCCACCTGGTGGGGCTTGACAGGGCACCTTAGGCCGTGCCTCCTGCCAGGCCGGGGGACCTCAGGCTGCACCCCTGCCCCAGTGCCAGGCTGGGGGACCTCAGGCCATGCCCCTCACCCTGGCACTGGGCCAGGGGACCTGAGGCTGCTCCCCACACCCTGGTGCTGGGCTGTGGGACCTGAGGCTGTGCCCCTCACCCTGGTGCCAGGTTGGGGGACCTGAGGCGGTGCCCCCACCTGGCGGGGCTTGACAGGGGTGGGACCAGCTGGGTCTGGATCTAGCCTAAAGGGAGTGGGGCCAGCCGCATCTGAGTCTTGGGCAATTTCGAGGCACATGTAGGTGGGCAGGGACCTGACTCTGGTTCCCTTACTCTGACAGGAGTAAGATTTTCAAAAATGTATATTTTTAAAAATATATTTTATTGATTTTTACAGGGAGGAAGGGAGAGGGATAGAGAGTCAGAAACATCAATGAGAGAGAAACATCAATTCAGCTGCTTCCCGCACAACCCACACTGGGGATGTGCCCGCAACCAAGGTGCATGTCCTTGACTGGAATCGAACCCGGGACCCTGCAGCCTGCAGGCCGATGCTCTATCCACGGAGCCGCACTGGGTCAGGGCTCATACATTTTATTAATTTTCTTTCATCTCTGACACTTCTACTATAGAGAAAGGGCAAATAGCATTTTTAAATGTTTCCTCTAATTAACTCCCTTTCGACGTGCACGGATTTTGTGCACCTGGCCACTCGTTTAATAACGAAAAACTGAAACCTTGGGAAGATGGATAAAAAAAACAGCCGTTGCCCTAGCCAGCGTGGCTCAGTGGACAGAACCTCAGCCTGCGGACTGAAGGGTCCTGGGTTCAGTTCCAGTCCAGGGCACAGGCCCAGGTTGCAGGCTGGACCCCCAGGGTGGGGCGTCCCTCTCATCATGGAGGCTCCCATCGCGCCCTCCCTTCTCTCTTCCTCTCGGAAATCAGTATATATTTTAAAAAACGTTAAAGTCCCCCAGCTTGGTCCTGCAGGGCTGGTGGATGGTAACCCTGAGTGCTGGGTACAGATCCCACCTGAGACTCCATCCATTTAAAGACAGATGTTCCCGGGTCATTCTGGAAAGGGGAGCCCCTGCCTCCCGGTTCCCCCCATTTCAGAACAGGGGCGCGGGGCCCGTCCTCCTCCAGCTCCGGCGCCGCGTGTGCGGGGGACGTGGGCGCCTCCGATCCCGGCTCAACAGGTGGCGCCCGGGGCCCGCCTCCCGCGCCCGCAGCCCCTCCCAGGAGGAGGCCCCGGCGTCCGGGCAGCGGGGCGGGCGGGGAGCGAGGCGCGGCCGGGGCGCCTGCGGCGGAGGGCAAAGAGGGGACAGGCGGGCGGAGGCCGCGGGCGCGACCCGGGCCCCCCTTCTCTCCACGCGCCCCCATCTGCCCATCCGTCCACCCGCCCAGGTCCAGACACGCCCCCATCTGTCCATCCGAAGGGCCTACCGTCCCCGGGCCGGCCGGACACCACCGGGGCGCCCGCCCCCACTCCCGGCCGGGAGCGCGCGTCTGCGGGCCGCGCGGGGTCCACGTGTCCCCGCCCCGAGGCGGTCCGCCCGCCCGCCTGCCCCGCCCTCCCTCCTCCCTCCTCCCTCCTCCCCGGCGGGTCCGCGCTGAACCGGCTCCTCCCGCCGCCCGGCCAGGGGCGCCCCCGAGCCCGCGCGGACCCGGGTGGAGGCGGCGCCGCGATCGGGGACCCGGGACCCGGGCAGCAGACCGCCCCCCGCCGCTCCCCCCAGCAGAGCGCCTCCCCGCGCCCCCGAGCGGGGCCCCGGCCCCCCGCCGCCGAGCGGGACCCTCCGAGGAGGAAGTTGTTGGGGGCGGTCCCGGCCCGCGCCCCGGCGGCCGCTATTGTCTCCGCGCGCGGCGGGGCCGGGCCGGCGGCGGGAGGGGCCGAGCGGGGCCGGAGGCGGGGCGGGCGGCGGGCGCGATGCCGGCGGCGGGGGACGGGCTGCCGGGCGAGGACGCGGCCCGCGAGGGGAGCCCCCTGCCCGCCTGGGCGAGCGGCGTGGCGCGCGGGCTGCGCGGCTTCCAGCACCACAAGCGCGTGGGCCCCTACCTGCTGGGCAGCCGCAAGCTGGGCGAGGGCTCCTTCGCCAAGGTGCGCGAGGGGCTGCACGTGCCCACCGGCGAGAAGGT
The DNA here is from genome assembly GCA_004026665.1 of Murina feae. Taxonomy (NCBI): domain Eukaryota; kingdom Metazoa; phylum Chordata; class Mammalia; order Chiroptera; family Vespertilionidae; genus Murina; species Murina feae. The sequence goes on along the minus strand of PVJC01034374.1, from coordinate 5,888 downwards.
GAGCGGGGTGCGGGGGGTGCAGGCCCCGGGGAGTGGGGGTGCGGGCCCGGGGGGTGGTGCAGGTCCCGGGGTGCGGGGCCCGGCCGCCCCGTCTTTGCTGTCGGAGGGAGGGATGGGGAGCCCCGCGCGCAGCCAGGCCGCCCAGCTCTGGCCCCTTCCGAAGGGGGGCTGGACAGTCCGGGGGGCTTCCCCGGGACGCAGCCCGCGGCCCCTTTGCTCCTGGAGGGCGCCGCCTGGCGGACACAGCGCGGTTGGGGGGCCGGCCCCGGCTTTGGGGCTGAAGCAGGGGGTGGGGGAGCGCGTGCGCCCTCGTGGGGGGAGCGCAGAGCCTGAGCCCCCACCTGGGCCCGGGGGAGGGGGGCCCTCTCCGCACCTGCGCGCCGGGGCGGCCCCCAGTTTTCCCGCCGCCGGGCTCCCCGCCCCGCCCCCGCCGCCCGCGTGGACCGGACCCACTCCGACCCGCTCCGATCCGCTCCGATCGGTGCCGAAGTGCGCGCGGGCGCCCGGGCTGCAGGGCTGGGAAAGGCGTCCCCATGCTCCTGCGGGAGGAGAAGGCAGAGGGAAACCCCCCATCCGTACCCCCATCCCCACCGCACCCGGGGCGCCGCCGGGAGCCTGGGACGGGGCAGAAGTTAGTTGGTGCGAACTTTGTCGGCGGGGCCAGGCGGGCCCAGGTGGACCGAGGGGTAACCCGGTTCTGTGCAAAGGAGCCCGAGGGGTGATCAGCCAGGCCCTGGGTGAGCAGCCAGGCCCTGGGTCACCCCCATGGAAGCCGCTTGCCTCAAGCTCAGGTCCTCCCAGGCTCCAAGCCTCCAGGCTGGGGTCCTCCCCTGGGCCTGGGGGTGGTTGCTGCTGTGGCCCAGAGCCCGGGAGGCGCCCGCAATAGGGGGGCGGGGGCAGGGTGTCTGTGGGCTCCCCACTCTCCTTTCCACCTGGGACCTGGGATTCTGTGCCCAGCTGGGGACCCCTGGGAATGCAGTGCGGGGAACTCTGGCTGCAGTGTGAGGGGCCTGCCTGCCCTTCTGTCTGTACCCCCACGCCCTCCCCTGGCTTTGGTTCCCTCCTGGGTTCCCCACGGTGCCCCCCGAGTGCAGGCCTCCTCACCCTGGCCCTCTGCCCTGTGTTCCTACAGCTTTTGTGTTGGGAGTGAGTGGGGCAGAGAGCGAGCACTCGGAACGGTGCCTCTTGCTGGAATTTCCGTGCAGAAAGGGAGCAAAACTCAGGCCTCGCTCTAGTCCCGGAGGGAGCGGGGCTCATTGACAGGCTGCTTCCGAGCCCCCGGAGGCGGGGCTCACCCCGGGCTCCCTGCTCCTCGCTGGCTGTTTGAGGAACTGCTGTTTGAGATCCTGTCCGCCAGGGAGGTGGAACTTCATTCTTGTTCCAAACCTGCAGGCTTCAGGCTGCTTGTTGTGTATGTTCCTCGGGAAACTTGGCAAGGGGAGGCGAGGCTTATGCCGACAGCAAGGGGCAAGGTACCCGGCCCGAGACCTCGCCCGCCCGCCGCAGGCCAGGCTGCCTCTGGCTTCTCCCACTTCCCCATCCATCCGAGGGTCTGCCGTGGTGCCTGCTCCTCCCAGGGGCGCTTTTGCTCCACGACAGGGGGCTGTTGGCACTCGGCGCTCAGTCCCTACCTGGCTGCTCGGTTCCAGGGCTCAGTGCTGGGCACACAGGCATGCAGGGAGCTCCTGCCCAGATGGGGTCGAGATGAGGAGCCCCTTGCAGCCCAGTGCTCCTGCCCCTCCTCCCTCGTGAGTCTTTCTTAAGTGGCCCATCTGGCTTCACCTCTGCAGGAGGGCGAGGGCGAGGGCGGGCCTGGGAGTCCCTGCCGAATGACTGCTAGGCCGCGAGGTCGATGGGGGGAGGGACGGTGGTGCTTAGCATAGGAGGAGGCAGACGACGTCCCTGCCTGGCTCTCCTCCAGCCTCAGCGCCGAGAGGACCCTGAGAAACCTGGACCCTCGCTCCCGTAATTGCCAGCTTTCAAGAAACAGTGGGTGTCGCTCAGCTTTCATCCCCCGTCCAGCACCTCTAGTGCTTGACTAGCAGGCCTGGGGCTTGGCAGATGGTGGAGATTGAAAATGCTCGCTCGCTCGCTCGTGTACGTCTGCCCCGGAAGGAGCACCGAGGTCACGAGACCCCCGCACCCCCCATCACCCCCACCCCTATTCGGGATGTTGTCTCATTGAGGCCAAGACAAAGGTAAAGTCACCTGTTGCCTTTCACTCTCTTTAAATCACCATCTGTGCCCGGCCGGCATGGCTCAGGGGCTGAGCGTCAGCCTATGAACCAGGAGGTCACGGTTTGATGCCTGGGGTTGTGGGCTCGATCCCCAGTGGGGGGCGTGCAGGAGGCAGCCGATCAGTGATTTTCTCTCATCACTGATGTTTCCATCTCTCTAAAATCCATTAATATATGTTTTATTTTTTTAAAAATATATTTTATTGATTTTTTACAGAGAGGAAGGGAGAGGGATAGAGAGTTAGAAACATTGATGAGAGAGAAACATCGGTCAGCTGCCTCCTGCACACCCCCTACTGGGGATGTGCCCACAACCAAGGTACATGCCCTTGACCGGAATCGAACCTGGGACCCTAGAGTCTGCAGGCCAACGCTCCATCCACTGAGCCATACCGGCTAATTAATATATATTTTAAAGGTGAGCTATTAAGAGGGGTCTCCCTGGGAGGAGGGCTGCTCAGGTGAGCTACGCGCAGCGGGAGGCCTTGAGTGACAGAACCTGGAAGAAGGGAAAGAAGTGTTCCCCAAGGTGGCCTCTCACTCCAAGGAGGTGTACTTTTTGGAGGAAGCACCTCACTTTTCTCCTCTCCTTTTCTAACGGACATAGACCACAACGAGAGAGGAAGTAAGTCATGGACACTGTAGTAAGAAATAGACGTATGATCCCAAGCCACCCATGACAGGATCCAGGGCAAAAAGTTGGAGGTGGGGAAGGAGAGAGAGTGTGTGTGTGTGTGAACTTAGTGCACATTTCCAGAAAGACGGGTGGGATTCTCCATGGCTTGTCGGGCATGACTTCAGTCTAGGTGACAAACAGCTGCTTTTCTGACTTTCACTGCAGGCTTTGGCCTCATCTTAATTCTCAAGAGGCTGCCTTTCCCACCGCCGCCTGCAGGACAGGGTGTTGCCTGCTTTTCCTCTGAACTTGTTTGTTTGGGAGTCACTTGAGTCTGGAGGGCCCTGCTGCTGCTTGGAAAGAGAGGAGGCCTGTGGCCTCGACCAGCTTTGTCCTCCAGCTTCGAGGTGAAGCAGGCTCTGCTCACGTGGCTTTAGAAGTAGAGAGCCCCCTCGCTCATGTGGCACTCGTAATTGGCACGTCCTCATCAGGGCTGAGTGTCTTTGGCTGAACCTGGGTTGATGATTGGAGGAGGGAAAATGATCAGAGAATCAGATTTTGAAAAGTATTCTCCAGGAGCCAAGCTGCTGAGCAGGAGTGTCGGGTGATGATTTTGAAAGACCCAGAGGGGCGGTGCTCCCCGGCCTGACGTTGGCTCCTGGTGCCTGTGAAGTGCAGAGTTCTGGCACGTTTAGGTCATAAAAAAAATCGCCGGAGGATCTGCTTTTATTGATTTGAGAGAGAAACATTGATGTGAGAGAGGATCATCGATGAGTTGCCTCCAGTATGCATCCCGATCAGGGATCGAACCCGCAGCCTAGGTATGTGCCCTGACTGGGAGTTGAACCTGCCACCTTTTGGTGGGCCGGACGGTGCTCAACCCACTGAGCCACCCGGCCAGGGCCCTTGGTACATTTGCAGAATAATTGATGCAGTGTAGTTGGAAGGGCGCCTGGAGCGAAGCACAGGTGCATCGGCGATAATAGAGCGGTTTGTTTCCGAGGCCGCCGACGGGAGAGCAGTCACCTTCTCCGAGATGAACTCTCTCTGAGACGCCAGGGGGGCGTGTGGCAGGTCGGCGAAGGCGCTGCAGTGTTTTGTTCTAATCACCTTGGTTAGGAGCGGAGCCTGTGTATTACTTTCCTTGGCGCGAGCTGTTTGGGGCTAAAAATAAAAGCTGCCGCTTCGGAAGGCGCTGGGAACGGTGGTGTCACGCCGCCGGCTACCTGGCGCCGAGCAGGAGGCGCGACTCCTCTCGCGGTGGCCTTCCGGCGGGTCTGTTTTTAGCAAGTGTTTTCTGAAACAAACAGGTGCTAAATCCTCTGTTTTCATGTGTGTTTTCTGTGCTAGAAATTGCGGGGTAACAGCTCTGAGGGACGAGACCTGTGTGGCCCCCATCAGTCCTCGGCGGGCTCCTGGCAGCAGGGCCGGTGGCCTTGGCCCTCGCCGCCCCGCTCCCGGGCTCTGCGGTGCTTGTGAGGGACGCGGCCGGCACTGCCTGCGGCGGGGGCTCCTAGTGCTCGTTGGCACCCAGGTCCTCGGACCTAGAAGGTGCCGAGTCCACACGCGAGCTGGGTGCTGCCCACGGACTGGAGCGCCACCCGTGTTTCCCTGCAGGTGTGGCCCCCGCACGGCAGGCTCCAGTGCTGAGTGGCGGTCATCCTCCTGGAGGTCACCCCCCAGAAGGCGTGGGGGTGGCGGCCGTGTCCACCCCAGGAGAGGGGAGGCCAGTGCCCTCTGAGGGGTGGGGTGGGGGGACAAGTGTCATGTACCTGGGAATAGACACCCCGTCTTGATTACTCACGGTAACTGAGCAACCTGCTCTCCTGGTTGACGGGAGCCCACAGGTCACCCGTGGCCTGGCCTTATTTTAGCAAACGCACCCCTCCCCCTGCTCGGCCCGGAGTTCCATGCTCTCGTGTGGGTGCTGCTGGCTGGTAGGATGGACACAGGGAGGAGGGGACCCCCGGGGCCCAGCGGGCTGATGCCTCTACAATGCAGAGAGTGCGTTGCCCGCCCTCTGCTGTCGCTGCCCGCGCAGCGTGTCGTGTTTGTGATTCACAAGGGTCCTCTGGGTCTTCCTCCTCAGAGCCCGCAGGGGCCCCGGGTGGGAGACACAGGACCGCCCTGACAGGTTCCCCACTGACCGCGTCTGTTGCTGGGGCTGCTGTGACAGTGACCACCAGCCGGGGCGCTTCAAACAATAGAGACGTGCCCGGCTGGTGTTGCTCAGTGGCTGAGCATTGACCTATGAACAGGGAGGTCAGCGTTTGATTACTGGTCAGGGCACGTGCCCAGCTTTGGGCTCAACCCCCAGTAGGGGGCGTGCAGGAGGCGGCCAATGATTCTCTCATCGTTGATGTTTCTCTCTCTCCCTCTCCCTTCCTCTCTGAAAGCAATAAAAATATATTAAACAAACAGACAACAAATAGAGACTTATTCTCTTGTGGCTCTGAGGTCAGAAGTCCCCAAACAAGGACCCACTGAGCCCTGCTCCTGGAAGGCTCCAGGCGAGGCCCCTCTGTCTGTCCGGTTTCTGGTGGCTGCCAACAGTCCTTGGCTTGTGGCTGCATCACTGCACCCTCTGCCCCTGTGTCCATGTGGCCTCTTCCCTCTGTGGGTCGCCTGCCTCCAGAGCACCCTCCTTCCTAGCAAGGACACCGGTTATAGGATTTAGGACCCACCCTCACCCAGTAGGACCTCATCTGAACTTGAGGACATCTGCAAAGGCCCCTTTTCCAATAAGGTCACACTCACAGGGCCGGGGGCTCGGACTTGAAGGTGCCCTTTGGTGGGACACAGTCCGACCCGCATTATCTTTCTGGGTGGTTAGGATGGTGGGCGTTGCAGGTGACTTCCTGGTACACAGGCCTTGAGGGGGAGGCCAAGGTGGTTTTAGGTAATGAATTCAGGAGGAGCATCTCCAAAGGAGGAGAAAGGAGGGGGGAAGGAGAATGAGGGAAGAGGAGGAGGAAGAAGGACAAGGAAGAGAAGGAGGAGGGGGAGGAGAAGGAGGAAGGACAAGGAGGGGGGGT
>PVJC01034373.1:0-18914 GCA_004026665.1 Murina feae | reverse complement strand
CCCACCCACCCCTCACCCGGCGTAAGATTCATTTAAAGTAAAATGTCAGAGCAGTTTTTCAAGGTGCCCTCCTGCTGCTCCTGCAGACTGCCCTACCTGATAAGTGAGCACCCCTAAAGTGTCAGCCTGCTGTCGGCTTAGAGGCAACAGGCAGTAACGACTCATTTTGTGTCCACTCTCAGGATTAGGAGATACTCAGAGCAGACAGGCATCCTTCTGAGTGTCCCTGACACGCTTAATCCTGGACCTCCCTCAGTGGCTGGTCCCAGAGCTCCAGACAGGGGTGGGAGGGGGTGGGAGATGGGGGAGTGGAAGCCTGAGGTCTCCAATGCAAGGGTCCTGCAGAAGCTGCCCTGGGTCTGATTTGCTCTAGAACATAGTGTAGTTAAGGCCTGGCCTCTTTCAGGTGCCCTGCAGTCCATGGTGCAGGGATAATAAGTAGCCTCATAGATGGATTTAATGGATGCAGGAAACAATTTTTCTAGGGAGGAAGAGAGTGGTTTGGTTTTAAGACTTTGCTATGCTCTTAAGCCAGGCCTACCCAGCTCCTGTCTAGGATTGGTTCCTATGTGGGAACCATGCCAAGAGTCACTGGATAGTAAGGCCAATTAGAGTGTGAAGGCCTTGTTAATAGTACACCAGATGGCCAGGACCACTCTGAGCACGGGAATCTTAATCAGGGTGTCCAAAAACTATGCACAGATGCAGATTCACAGCAAGGCCACTGGTTGGAAAGAAGCCTCTTTTGTGTAAGGGGTATAATACACGGTGCTGACCAGCCCGTGTGCTGGTGCTGCTGCGTGAGAGACAGAAGCTAGCTGTGGAGAGTGCCACAGCATTCGGGCAGGATCAAGCCTCGCACTGACTTGTGGCAAAGCCTATACAAGTCCCAGCTTGGAAGACAAAGCTCTCCCAGCACAATTATAGCCAAAAGGCTATGGTTGTAAGCTTGACCTTATAGTCCGACCATGCAGTCCTAGGTAGCTAAGGGATGTGGGCTGCAGGAGGTGCAGCAAGTGCTGCCAAAACAAAGCAGAGAATGGCAACAATAGGAAAGAAGCAGATTTGAAATTTTCAAGAACATTGTAAACATCTTGCCCTTGTTTTGCTTTGTGTGATTTGACTATAAAATAAAGATCCTGTTTACAGGCTGTGTCACTGTTTCCTCATCCAGGCACAGTGATCCACCTGGCCCCAACTATATTCTCTTGTCTGTTTTCTTTACTCTTTCACCACCCCTCCTCAGGTTCACCCCTAGCCGTGCTGGATGTGGTTCACTAGAAAGCTCAGACGAAGCTCAGAACTGGTGCTGCTGTGATGTAAGGACAGAGAGTGGAGAGGCTGCTAGGGAGAGGCTACTGAGGCTGCTAGGACTGGTAGAGCTTAGATGCAGCTACTATGTAAAGCTGTAGGTCTAGCCCTAACTGGTTTGGCTCAGTGGATAGAACATCAGCCTGCAGACTGAAAGGTCCCAGGTTCGATTCCAGTCAAGGGCATGTACCTTGGTTGTGGGCACATCCCTAGTAGGGAGTGTGCAGGAGGCAGCTGATCGATGTTTCTCTCTCATTGATCTTTCTAACTCTCTATCTCTCTCCTTTCCTCTCCGTAAAAAAATCAATAAAATATATTTTTTAAAAAAGCTGTAGGTCTAGAGGCAGTGTGTGGCTGGCTGCTCAGATACTAGTTGTGGGAAAGATGTATTTGTTAACTAGCCAGTTTGCAGCTGCCTGTATGAGACTATTGTCTGTTTTGTCTTATGGCTACTTGGGCTACGTGGCCACTAGCTCCTTCAGTAAAGACTTTCTTATCTACCTACAACTTCTCATGGATTCCCCATTAAAGACCCGACATCCAAGAAGGCCCAGCCCCTGGCAGAGGGGCTCGGCTCCCACACTTGGACCAGTAGGCAGGATGGAGCAGCGAGTGCTTTGACATCCTGCGTCATCATTTTCTTCAGTTCTAGATGCTGCTGGAAATACATAATCTCCAAAAACATTGACATTGTGCAGGGAAAATAAAAATAATATTTTGACAAATAGAATTGGGGAGGGATGGAATTAGAGATAATTTTTAATTTTTGGACTTTTTGGTGAAATATTTATAAGCAAAAAATTCAGTGAGTTCAGGAACACAAACTTTCCTCTTACCTTGTGGACCACAAACCTTCGGAACCATCCCTTGATGTCTGGCTCCCCAAGAGGCTGAGAAGGTGCCCTCGCTGCTGACCGTTGGGGCTCGTACCTAGAGGTCTGGTTTGGAGGAGGAAGATGCCCACCAGCTTAGAGCAGGGTGTCTGGCTCCCACTTGCCTGTGGTTACAGTGGAGCCAAGAAGGCCACCTCCAGCGAATAAAGCCAAACTCTGTGCCACGCACATGTGGAGGCTTGTGGGCCTTCCTCCTAGAGGCCAGCCTTCATGTCTCCTTTGCTGGTGTGGCCGGTGGAGTCAGACTAGAACACCTCCACTGAATAACACATTCCTTTTCACTTGCTCACGCTGCAGGCTGACCCCACACTGCGGGCTCGCCTGCTGGGCAGAGGTCAGTGCACACTGACATTGGTGGCTGACAAGAATTCACGAGGCTCTAGTGCCCTGCAGAGCTGGCCAGTCACGCCAGCTGCCCCTGCACAGGCTCCGCATGCCTCAGTCCTCAGGTCAGAGTGACTGCAGAGGCCGGCCCTTCCCCACTGAGCAAAGGCCAGGGGTTGAAGGCTTGGGCTTTAGGCCGAAACTCAGCAAGAGGAAGCCACGGGCTAGCAGGCTGTCTTCACCTCCTCTTACAGAAGCAGTGGCCCTCAGACAGACAAGGCCCCGAGCTCCTAGGAATCTGGTATCGGCGTCTCTCCAGTAGAGTTGCCATGCTCCTAAAACCCACCCAGTCCTGGTTTCAAAACATCTTTGCAGAATTCCAGCATGGGTCATAATTAATACAGAATAATGCACATCCGACATGAGTGAGCCATCTGCATGTTTCCATTTGCTCTCTGCTTACCCCCATTCCTTGCTTTCTGATGGAAAATTCCACTCTTTGACTCTATCGTGACCTAATGGTTTATGCGTGCTCTGGTGCTCACCGCGCCTCCTCTACTTGTGTTTCCATGTTCCTCTTTCTGGTCTCAGTCCTCTCTTCCTCTCCCCTTGCTCTTCTGCTGCCTCTCGCCTGCCCCCTCAGTCCATCCTCGCTGTTAAGGCATGTGCTCCTTTCCTTTCCATCTCTGTCTCTCTGTCTTTGCAAAGCTCTATGCAAGTTTCCTGACCTTGGGCAATATCCATGCCTCTGCGCACAGCCCCCTCCTCTCTACACAGGCCCATTCCCATAATGTCCTTCTCATTCCTGGGCCAAATATTCACCACAGTGAGGCCACACCCAACATAGGGTGCAGCCGTGACCCCGAGGCCACAGGGAGAGGGGTGGTGCTACTGGTGCCAGGAACCCAGTGGTTCTCTGTGCTTACAAAACTGGTTGGTTCCCTCTGGCTGAGTGCCTAGATATTGACTGGCATAATCTTCTCTGGTCCCGGGTCCAGGTGTCATGGTCTTTTGTGGTTCCGGGTCTGGGTGTCATGGTCCTTGGTGGTCCCTGGTTCAGGTGTCATAGTCCTTGGAGGTCCCGGGTCTGGGTGTCATAGTCCTTGGTGGTCCCTGGTTCAGGTGTCATAGTCCTTGAAGGTCCCGGGTCCGGGTGACATGGTCCTTGGTGGTCCTGGATTCAGGTGTCATAGTCCTTGGTGGTCCCGGATTCAGGTGTCATAGGCCTTGGTGGTCCCGGGTCTGGGTGTCATGGTCCTTGGTGGTCCCAGGTCTGGGTGTTCCAGGTCTGGGTGTCATGGTCCTTGGTGGTCCCGGGTCTGGGTGTTCCAGGTCTGGGTGTCATGGTCCTCGGTGGTCCCAGGTCTGGGTGCTCCAGGTCTGGGTGTCATGGTCCTCGGTAGTCCCGGGTCCGAGTGTCATGGTCCTTGGTGGTCCCAGGTCTAGGTATTCCGGGTCTGGGTGTCATGGTCCTCAGTGGTTCCAGGTCTGAGTGTTCCGGATCCGGATATCATGGTCCTCGGTGGTCCCAGATGTAGGTGTTATGGTCCTTGGTGGGCCCTAGGTGACTAGTGGTAAAGTTTTCTCTTGTTTCTGAGTTTTCGGGGCTGATCACTAGATTTTGGCTGGTTCCTGCTCAAAAATAATCTGTTTTAATGCGGGTCGTTGATGGCTGGCTATCATCTGCTCTGGCCCATTGTCCTGCCCATTCCCATGTCACACCTCCCAGCATGGGGCTGGGTCTACTTGAGTTAAGGATGGTCTAGTATTTTGGATTTAATTCTGATAAAACACACTCCCACAAGGAAGCTTCTTGCACTACAATCTGGACTATTTGGTGCTAAGCTGTATCCCAGGAGGTCTGCCCCCCCGCCCCCAGCCCTTGTGTTTGCCCGTGGCAGCTGGTGGGAGGGACCACCGAGGACCATGACACCCACTCTCAGGGGCCTGGCTGGTCAGCACTCTGACCCGCCCGTTTGCATGTGTCTCCTCTCCTCCCATGCGCCTGGGCTCCGGTAACCAGTTGAGGCAGGAGCAGGGATTCATACTAGATTAAATTCAGGTCACAGCTTGGTACATGATTTAAAGGAGACAGTTTGCAGGCCAGGTCCGGGCTATTTCCCCCATTCCTCCCACAGGGCTCAAATCTGAGTTGAATGCAGAGACTTAAGTAAAGTGGAAATTTATGACAGAAGGAGATTAGACTTTGGGTGACGAGCACTTGTGCAATAAACATGATGAAATATAGAATTATACACTGGAAACTTATATAACGTTTTTAACAAATGTCACCCCAATACATTTAACTTAAAAAAACAAACATTCGCTAACAGTGGATTGAGAAGAAAAGGGGGCGGAGCCCGGGAGCCCTGCTTGCCTGAGACGGGAGCAGGCGGACAGCAGTGTCCGGAGCTTCTCCAAGTTCATGCACCTGTTCCACCCCCTGGCTCAGGACTGCCCTGCGCTCCCAGGAGGCCCCTTCTCCGGGGCTCCAGCCCCATCTCTACACGCCCCGAGGAACCTTTCTGCCCATCTTTCCCAGATCAATTCTCTCATCCCGTTCCCAGCACACGGTTAGAGGCTGTAGCCGCAGGACAAGGGGTGGCCAAGCATTTTCTTTTCATCGCAAGAGAGTCCATTGGGCTCCTACTCCCTTCTCTCCACCTTTGCTGTATTTTCTCCTCCTGAGCTGGCAGAGTGGGGTTTCTATGTGCTTCCTGTGGGAGCAGCGGCCTGGCCATGAGGGCGGAAGAGAGAGATCACAGGCTGAGCAGTAACAGGGCATCCAGCTTGTCATCAGGGGCTTCACTGATGCAGAGCCCTAGACCACAGCCATTCTCCACCAGAGGTCTCCTCGCTCCAGGGGGTGGGCCTTCCTTTCCCACAGGTGGCAGGTGCTGGCCTGGGGTGGGGAGAAGCCAGGTGCGACCTTGTGCTTCACAGAAAGGAGTAGACACTAACCTCAGTCCGAGACCTCCCCGTTCCTCTTCCCCTCCCCAGTCCTCAAGTCGAATCCTATTAGTCTGTAGACAGAGGCAGTCTCTGGAGGCTTTGAGTCTTTGATCCAATTAGTCAGAAACAGCCTTTAACACTGTGCTGCACTAGAGATTGAGATAGAGGATCTACCTAAAACATAGTCACAAACCCAAACAGACAACCAAAATGAGGAAACAAAGAAACAACCCCCAAATGAAAGAACTAGAGAATTTTCCAGAAGAAGAGATAAATGAAGCAGAGATAAGAAACTTATCTGAAACAGAGTTCAGAGTAATGATGTTAAAAATGCTCAACAGTATGAAAAAAAATAGTAACTATGAAAAAGGAAGAGTCTGAGGTAAAGAATGACATAACAAATAAAGAACACATTGGAAGGAATACACAGCAGATTAGGGGAAGCTGATGATTAAATCAGTGAATTAGAAGACAGAGTTGAAAATATCGCTCAATTAGAGAACCAAAAAGAAAAAACAATTAAAAAACAGGAGGACAGCTTAAGGGAGCTGTGAGACAATATGAAATGTAACTATATTAGGATAGTAGGTGTGCCAGAGGAGGCAAAAAGGGAGAAAGGAATAGGGAAGGTGTTTGTATAATGGTAGAAAACTTCACTAACCTGGTGAAGGAAAAAGTCATACAAGTTCAGGAGGCACAGAGAACCCCAAACAAGAAGAACCCAAACAGACTCACGCCCAGACACATCATAGTTAAAATACCAAAAATTAAAGACAAAGAGAGAATCTTAAAGGCAGCAAGAGAAAGGAAAACTGTTACCTACAAAGGAGTTCCTTTAAGGCTGACACTCGATTTCTCATCAGAAACTCTACAGGCAAGAAGGGAAGGGCCTGAAGTACACAAGGTAATGGAAAGCAAGGGTCTGAGAGCAAGATTACTATATCCAGCAAGGCTATCATTCAAAACAGATGGCCAAATAAAGAGCTTCCCAGACAAAAAAAAAAAGGCTAAAGGAGTTCATCACCACCAAGCCAGCATTACAAGAAATGCTAAAGGGATTGCTGTAAGGGTTGTTGAGAAGAAGAAACAGAGAGAGAAACCTAGCCATACAGAATTGAAATGGCTATAAATAAGTACCTCTCAATAATAACCCTAAATGTAAATGGATTAAATGCTCCAATCAAAAGGTGTAGGGTAGCTGAATGGATACAAAACATGACCCAACTATATGCTGTCTATAAGAGACCCACCTCAAAACAAAAGACACACAGGATGAGAGTGAAGGGATGGCAAAAAATTTCCATACAAATGGGAAAGAAAAAAAAATGCTGGAGTAGCAATACTTATATCCAACAAAATAGACTTTAAAAGCTTCATGCTAAGCAAAATAATCCAGTCAGAGAAAGATAAACAACATATGATCTCACTCTTTTGTGAAATATAATGAACACATAAACTGATGAACAAAAATAGAGCCAGAGGGGAAAAAATATGTACTAGAATATTACAGAAATAATCCTGTTACTTGCAGATTTTTAATATTTCCTACAACTTTTGTGATATCATACTATGTTAGTACAGTTTTGGTAATGTTATTATACTTAAAATTCTTTTAGTTTTGAAATATTAATGTCTATTGCATGTAATAGTATTATATGTAAGATCATTTTTCTTGAATAATTGGTGTTTATTGTATGTAAATTATCATATCTAAAATTGTTTCTCTTAAGATATTAATGTTTATTGCATGTAACATTATTATATTTAAGATAATTTTTCTTGAAAGAAAAACAGCTGAAAAAATAAATAAAAATATATTTTAAAAATATATGGAAAATACTGATGGACACTTGGGTTATTTCCAAATCTTAGCTATGGTGAATTGTGCTGCTATGAACATAGGGATGCATATATCCTTTCTGATTGGTGTTTTTGGCTTCTTGGGGTATATTCCTAGAAGTGGGTCAAATGGAAGTTCCATTTTTAGTTTTTTGAGGAAACTCCATACTGTTCTCCACAGAGGCTGCACCTGTCTGTATTCCCACCAGCAGTGCACGAGGGTTCCTTTTTCTTCAAATCCTTGCCAGCACTTGTCATTTGTTGATTTGTTGATGATAGCCATTCTGACAGGTGTGAGATGGTGCCTCATTGTCCATGGATGTCTTTTAATTGTTTTTAACGTGTTTAGTAATTACAAGTACAACCATTCTCTGCAGTATGAAGCATTAAATATATATGTACTTGAAGTCTATCCTTGGACTAATAAATCACAAAACTTAATTTATTGAGAAAATGATTGAGTTAGTAATATTTGTAAAGTTATGTGCAATAGATTGTATTTCACCTTGGAGGTATGTTCTCTGTGATGACTTTACTTATAGTTGAAATAAATTTTGGGTTATGATATTTTTGACTAAGGACCAAGCAATATTAAAGATGTTAATTCTTGCAAAAACTATATGGAAAATAATACAATAATGAATAAATAATAATTTAATTTAATAAAATAGTAATATGCTAATTGTGTCACTCCACTACTTCCCAAGCCATGCCCACCAGCCAGTCAGAGCGACTACATGCAAATTAACCCAAACAAGATGGTAGCCAGCAGCCACAACCTAGGCTGTGGCCGCTGCTCAAGGCAACAAAGTTTCAATTATAGAAGCCATGGAGCTGGAGCAAACAGGAGGCTTGGTTGTCCCAGTGATGGAGGAAGCTAACCTTCCCACCTGCCTAGGCAGGCTTTGGCCTCTGCTTAAGGCAACAAAGTTTCAATTATAGAAGATAAATAAATCCCAGATGCCTGCTTCCAGTCAGACTCGCTGGGAACTTGGGTTGCTGGGGGCTGTGGCCAGCCTGCAAACAACCATCAGCCCCTCTCCCAGGATGGCCCCACCCTCATGGGGTGAGGGTCTCTGCTGGGGGGCTTGGCCAGCCTGCAAACAGCCATCAGCCCCTCACCCAGACTGGCCAGGCACTCCAGCAGGACCTCCCACCCTGAAGGGGCTGTGGCCAGCCTACAAACAGCCATCAGCTCCCACCCAGGCTGGCCAGGAACCCCAGTGGGACCCTATTCTGATCTGGGACACCTGTCAGGGCAAACCAGCCTATCCCCACCTATGCACCAGGCCTCTATCCTATATAATAAAAGGGTAACATACAAATTGACTTTAACAGCAGAACAACTGGGAATGATTGGTCATAGTGAGGGCAGATGCTCAATGCAGGAGCTGCCCCTGGTGGTCAGTGCACTCTCACAGAGGGAGCTCTGCTCTACCACAAGCCAGGCTAACAGCTGCCAGCACAGCGGTGGTGGTAGGAGCCTCTTCTGCCTCCTCAGCAGCACTAAGGATGTCTGACTGCAGCTTAGGCCTGCTCCCTGCTGGCAAATGGACATCCCCCGAGGGCTCCTGGGCTGCCAGAGGGATGTCTGACTGTCAGCTTAGGCTCGATTGCCCAGGGAGTGGGCCTAATCCAGCAGGTGGACATCCCCCGAGGGGTCCCAGACTGGGACAGGGCACAGGCCGGACTGAGGGACCCTCCCCCCCGAGTGCACAAATTTTTGTGTACCAGGCCTCTAGTACAAGAATAAAATCTGTTTCACATACTCACAACCATAAACCTACTTTTGCTCCACCTGTATTTTAAAAGACTATAGTAAGGAAACAATATTTTTTTAGTGAAAAGTTATAATTTGCATGTAGTAAAAGTCACTTTTTTTCAAGTATAGGTTTTAAGGGCTTGCTTATTAATCTTGTTTTAAAACCTTAAAACTTTTAACTTTGAGATAATTTTAAACTTATAGAAGGGTTGCAAAAGTAATACAGAGAGTTTCCATATATTCCTATGTCAATATTTACATAATACAATTATGTTTATGGAAACGAAGAAACCATGTAGTTATGACAATTATAGAAACTAACAACTCACCATTGGTATCCTGCTATTACCTAAGCCACAGAATGACTGTTTCTCTTCTCTCCAGATCCGGTCCAGGGCCCCATATGCCATTTGCTCCCAGGTCATTGGACCTCTAGTCCGGGACAGTTCCTCTGCCTCTGCCTTGGGGGATGTTGGCACTTCGGAGGAGCACTGGTCAGACATTGTAGAGTGTCCTGCAGCTTTGGCTTGTCAGATTTCTTATCATTGATTTGATTTCTTTTTAAAAATTTAATAGGTTTCAGGTATACAATTCTACATCATCTATATATTGTATTGTGTGTTCACCACCCCAAGTTGAGTCTCCTGTCATCACCAGTTATCTCCCCTTTACCCTCTTCTACCTCCCCCCCTTCCTCTGGCAATCACCATACTGTAGTCTGTGTCCATAAGTCTTTTTTTTGTTTGCTTAATTCCTTCATCTTTTTCACCCAGCCCCCAAACCCTTCCCCCCAGCTGTCAGTCTGTTCTCTGTATCCATGAGTCTGTCTCCATTTTGTTAGTTTATTTTGTTTATTAGATGTCACATATAAATGAAATCATTTGTCTTTGACTGACTTATTTCACTTAGCACAATAATCTCCAGGTCCATCCATATTGTTGCAAAAGGTAAGATTTCTTTCTTTTTTTTATGGCCACATAGTGTTCTTTATCCACTCCTCTGGTGATGGGTGATTTCATTTCTTATGATGACTTCGGGTTATGAATTGTTGGAAGGATACCTCAGAGCTGTGGGGAAGGACACCTCAATGTGACTTGCTACTGGGGGTGTTGACCTTGCTTACTTGATTAGTGTGTGTCTGACAGGACTCTCCACTGTAAAGTTACTTATTTTTTTCTGAAACTACAAAGTATTTGTGAGGATATATTTTGAAATGATACAAATATTCTATTTTTGTTTAAACTTTCACCCACTAATTTTGGCATGGTGCTGCTATTGTGGGACGGTATGGTGTCCCTCATTGTTTCCATATTTGTTAACAAATTATTCTGTAGGGAATGCTGTGCCTTCTCCACAGTTCACTTATTCAGCTTTTATTTATTTATTTATTTATTTATTTATTTATTTATTTTAATTTATCTTTATTGTTCAGATTATTACAGTTGTTCCTCTTTTTCCCCCCATAGCTCCCCTCCTCCCATTTCCCACCCAAACCTCTGTCCTTGCCCCCCCCCACTGTCCTCATCCATAGGTGTACAATTATTGTCCATTCTCTTCACGCACCCCCAACACCCTTAACTCCCCAAAATTGTCAGTCCACTCCCTTTCTATGCCTCTGATTCTATTCTATTCACCAGTTTATTCTGTCCATCAGATTTTTTATTCACTTGATTCTTAGATTCACTCGTTGATATATATTTGTTGTTCATAATTTTTACTTTCCTTTTTCTTCTTCCTCATTCTCAAAGGATACCTTTCAGCATTTCATATAATACTGGTTGGGTGGTGATGAACTCTTTTAGCTTTTTCTTGTCTGTGAAGCTCTTTATCTGAGCCTCAATTCTGAACGATAGCTTTGCTGGGTAAAGTAATTTTGGCTGTAGGTCCTTGCTATTCATCACTTTGAATATTTCTTGCCACACCCTTCTGGCCTGCAAAGTTTCTGTTGAGAAATCAGCTGACAGTCGTATGGGTGCCTCCTTGTAGGTAACTAACTGCTTTTCTCTTGCAGCTTTTAAGATTCTCTCTTTGTCTTTTGCTCTTGGCATTTTAATTATGATATGTCTTGGTGTGGTCCTCCTTCGGTTCCTTTTGTTTGGAGTTCTCTGCGCTTCCTGGACTTGGAAGTCTATTTCTTTCACCAGGTGAGGGAAGTTTTCTGTCATTATTTCTTCTCATAGGTTTTCAATATCTTGCTCGTTCTCTTCTGGCACCCCTATAATTCTGATGTTGGTGCGCTTGAAGTTGTCCCAGAGACTTGCTTCTTGCGATCCTCTCGTCTGCTGTTGGATGTCTGCATAATATTCTTCATTTCAGTCAGTGTATGATTCATTTCTAGTTGGTCCTTTATCATAACCTTGAGGGTCTCATTAGATTCATTGAGGATCTCACTAAATTTATCGGCAGTCTCTAGCATTTTCTTGAAAAACCTAATAACCGTGGTTTTGAACTCTATATCCTGTCGTTTTCTTTCCTCCATTTCTGTCATTTGTGATCTGTTTCATCTCCGCATTTTGGCTGCTTCCCTTTCTGATTTAGGCGATCACTGTGAGGGATTAACCTCTAAGCCACTTGGTTATGAGAGTCAGCTGTGTCTACAGTGGGAGAACTTCTGTGCTGGAGACACCCTTATGGGGCAAGAGTTGTTTCAGTGGAGCTTTTATGCTCACTGCATCTGCCCCAAGTGTGTTCCTTGTGGATCTGTTTTGTTTAGGTTAGTCCCACTCTGGCCACTGGGTTAGGCTGGCTCCTGTATCTTTAAGGAGGTATTGATTAAGCCTTTGCCTTAGGCTACTCAGTCTTTTATATGCAAAAGCCTCTGAGGCAGCTTGGGAGGGGCGGGGCCTCGGGGAGTTTGCCAGGGCGGAGCAAACAGCTATGGCGCTTCTCAGCCCTGTGCTGAGAGACACCAGGTCTCTGTGTCCCACGGTAATTGCTGCAAGCAACACTGAGAGAAACCCGCTTTGGGTTTCCTCCCGGTGCCAGTCAGTCCCCCTTCTCCGGGTGTCTGGGTCCTCAGAAACTCGCTTGGAACTGGAGTTCAGAGCCACTGGGGACTTGTGGCTCTCTCTGTTTTGGAAAAGAACTGCGTCCCCTGGCGCCAGCCCTTCTCCGAGCCCTGTGCGCGTGCCTCCGTACCTCTGTACTTTGCTTCCGCTGCTCCTCTGAGTCTCAGACTCTTCTCTAGTTGTAGGATTTTCACTCAGCCAGCCTTCCTGTGGGTGTGAGTGGTGTCCGTGTGTTCTTTTCGTGGTTTTTCTGAAATAGTTGTTCACGGCTGCATTTACGGTGTCTACCCTATGCCGCCATCTTGTTTCTCTTCTCATTCAGCTACTTTTTGATACCAGCATGGGCATGTAGGTATTCACTGTTTTCTATTTGTTATGAACCATACTGTCCCGAGTTATTTTGGTGCTCAACCTTGGCTATTGGTAACTCAGGTGAGCTCCAGTGCCTTTTAGAAATGTATTTTTTAAAATTGATTTCAGAGAGGAAGGAAGAGAGAGACAGAAACATCAATTATGAGAGAGAATCATTGATTGGTTGCCTCCTGCACGCCCCCTCTCCCCCTGACTGGGGATTGAGCTGCAATCTTAGGCATGTGCCCTGACTAGGAATCAAACTGCAACCTCCTGGTTCATAGGTTGATGCTCAGAAAGTCACCATGGGCTTCTCCCTCTCAGGAGCATGCCCGAGCCTTCCCTCCCCCTCTTCTTCCCCCAGGGGCCATGCCTGTACCTTTCTCTCCTCTGAGCTCCAGGGGCCCTTCAAATCACAGTCTCTGTAATTTGTTTCCTTAGCCTTCACAGCCCAGCTGGCTCACCGCTACTACCTTTGTAACTTTCTAAATAAATTTTGTTATAATTTGAAAAAAAGAAAAAAGTCACCATGGATTCTAGAGATGGGGATTTTTTTTTGTGGGGGTAATCTTTATTGTTGAGAGTATTACAGATGTCCCTCCTTTTCCCCTCGTCCCCCTCCACCCAGTTCCTGCCCCACCCTAGGTCTTCCCCACACTATTGTCTGTGTCTACAGGTAATGCATATATGCATATTAAGACCTTTGTTTACTCTCTTCCCGTCCCCTACTTCCTTCCAAGAATCATCAGTCTGTTCCATTTCCATGCCTTTGATTCTATTTTATTCACCAGTGTATTCTTTTCATTAGATTATTATTTATTTTGATTCAATTGTGATAGATATGTATTTATTGTCTTTTTATTGTTTATACTAGGGGCCCGGTGCACAAAAATTTGTGCACTCGGCGAGGGGAGAAAGGGGTCCCTCATCCTGGCCTGTGCCCTCTCACAGTCTGGGACCCCTGGGGGGATGTCCACCTGCTGCCATGCATGGCCAGCCTGGGTGAGGGGCTGAGGGCTGTTTTCAGGCTGGCCACAGGCTCCTCAGGGTTCGTGCATTGGGGGGTGGGATGGCTGGTGAGTACAGGCGTGGACGTTTCCAGCTGGGTGGCCTACCATTGCACATACCTGGTGGGCCTCCACTGCTGAGGGGCAGGCCAGAGGGTGGACGCTGGTGCATGGTCCCTTGGGGGGGCCTTGCTGCTGAGCAGACACACCGGGGGTGAAACCAGGCATACACTCGCACACGCCCCACGGAGGCCTTCAGGGTGGAGCCAGGTGGCTGGACCTGTGGCAGACACTCTGTGCAGGGGCAGAGGATGCTCCGGCATGACCACGAGGGGGTACCCCCCTCAAGCCCCCGTCACTGAGCCTCTGAGGTCGTGTGGGCCTAATTGCTCTATTCCCAGGCCTCCCAGGGCCTGGCCGGGCTGCCTGGCTCCCGGCCTTGCGGCTGCTCACTGCCTTCTGGAACCACCACAGGCACGATTGCTCTATTGCCAGCCCCAGCTTCAGGGCTGGGCAGGCTCCCACCCGAGGCCGCCCAGAACCAACCACTGGTGCGATCACTCTATTGCCAGCCCTGGCCACAGAACTGGGGGCCTGGACGGCCTCCCGGCCCTGCAGCCGCCCGCCACTGCCCAGAACCAACCGCGGGAGCATGCGAGGGCGGAGGCCAGGCTTCCGCCCTCGTGTGCCTCGGCATGATCGCTCTGCTGCCGGCTCCGGCTGCAGGGCTGGGGGCCTGGGCGGCCGCCCGGTCCTGTAGCCACCCGCCACTGCCCTGAACTGACCACAGGAGCACGCGAGGGCGGAGGCCAGGCTTCTGCCCTCCCGTGCCCGGGCCTCCGCCATCTTGGCTGGGGTAATTTGCATACCATTGTTCTGATTGGCTGTTGGGCGTCCCGAAGAAACTATTAATTTTACTATTCCGCTTTTATTAGTTTAGATTTTTGAACTCTTTCTTTTTCTTCTTCTTCCTCTTTTTCTAGAATACCCTTCAACATTTCGTGTAATACTGGTTTGATGGTAATGAACTCCTTTAGCTTTTTCTTGTCTGTGAAGCTTTTTATCTGGCCTTCAATTCTAAATGATAGCTCTGCTGGGTAGAGTAATCTTAGTTGTGGGTCCTTGCTATTCATCACTTTGAATATTTCTTGCCACTCCCTTCTGGCCTGCAAAGTTTCTGTTGAGAAATCAGCTGACAGTGGCATGGACACTCCCTTATAGGTACCTAACTGCTTTTCTCGTGCTGCTTTTAAGATTCTCTCTTTGTCTTTAGCCTTTGGCATTTTAATTATGATGTGTCTTGGTGTGGTCCTCCTTGGATTCCTTTTGTTTGGGATTCTCTGCACTTCCTGGACTTGCAAGTCCATTTCTTTCACCAGGTAGGGGAAGTTTTCTGTCATTATTTCTTCAAATATGTTTTCAATATCTTTCTCTCTCTCTTCTCCTTCCGGCACACCTATAATGTGAATGTTGGTATGCTTGAAGTTGTCTTAGAGCCTCCTTACACTATATTCATACTTTTGGATTCTTTCTTCATTTCTTTTTTCTGATTGAGTGTTTTTTTCTTCCTTATATTCCAAATTGTTGATTTAATTCTCAGAAACCTCTACTCTACTGTTGAATCCCTGTATATTATTCTTTATTTCAGTAGTAAATGCTTAATTTCTAACTGGTCCTTTTCCTTTTTTTTTTTTTTTGGCATTCTCACTAAGATCTTTGAAAGTCTCATTAAGTCCCTTGGATTCTCAAGAAGATTCTTGAGTAACCTTAAAACTGTGGTTTTAAACTCTATATCCAGTAGTATACTTTCTTCCATTTCTTTCATTTGTGTAACATGTTTCATTGTCATTGCATTTGGCTGCTTCCCTGTGATTGTTTCTATGTATTGGGTAGAGCTGCTATGTCTCCTGGAGTCAGTAGAGTGGCCTTGTGTAGTAGGTGTCCTATAGGGCTCGGTGGCTTAGCCTTCCCAATCATCTGAGCTGGGTACTCTAGGTGCACTCCTGTGTGGGCTGTATGCACTGTCTTATAGTTGAGACTCGATTGCTGTTGGGAGCAATTGGCTGTGAGGACCAGTTGTAGCTACAGGACCCCTTATTAGTTTCCTGTGGCTTATGTAACAAATACCACAAACAAAATGGCTTTAAACAATACAACTTATTCCCAGGGCTCCAGAGATCAGAAGTCTGAGTTGGTCTCGCTGGCCTGGAGTGGGGTGTGGCAGGCTCTGTCCTCTGGAGGCTCAGGAAGAAGTTGTTTCCTGGCCTCACCAGCTTCAGGAGGCTTCCTGCACTCCTGGGCTCTTGGGCCCTTCCTCACCTTCAAAGCCAGCATCATAGCATCATGAGATGGCCGTCTGATTCTGACTGTTCTGCATCCCTCTTGCAAGGACCTGTGGGATTACATTCACCCACTCAGCACCCAGATAAGCCAGGGTCATCTTCCCTCTCAAGATCCATACTGTAATCACCCCTGCGAAGCCCCTTTGCCAGGTAAAGTAGCATATTTACAGGTTTTGGGATTGGAATGCAGGCATCTTTTGGGGGCATTATTCTTCCTAATACAGGTCCTTTATAAGCACCCCTCATGGCCTCCAGATCCTTAAAAAGGGTGAGCTGAAGGGTCTGAGAGCAACCCCAGCAGACACCCAGCAAGGATAAGGGACCTCAATTCTACAACTATAAAGAAATGACTTCTTCCCAAACCATGAGTGTTATCTCCTCCTTTAATAACTAGCGTCTGGCCTGGTATTGGATCCTCTGTGCGCTTTATGAACTGGGACTGTCTGTACACCTCACTGTAGGGCTGGGCATGCTGAGGGAGCACCACTCTCCACACCAAGTGCAAGTTCTCTAAATGGACTTGGGCTCAATGAGGCCCTAAAGACACAAGTAGGAGACATGAGTAGGTAGCTCAAGCTCCATGGCATCCAGATACATTTCTCCTCCTCATCCACAGTGACCTGGAGAGTTCCTTAGGTCCAGGTGATGAGCAAGGAAGGTTGGTTTCCTCTGGTGTCAGAGGCTCTGCGTGATGTAGATGCGCTGCTTAAAAGTGGGCACTGCCATGTCTAGGCTCTCCATGCTGCCCCAAGCACTCACCATGCCACCCTGGGGGGCCATGGAAGAGTGCTTTGAACATGTATCTGCTTGTTCACTTTGTCTGAGCAAAGAGATGACCAGAGTTACTTTACCCAGATCCAGACACAATGGCCAGCACTTGGCTGTGTAACTTAGGATGTGGAAAGGCTATGGTTGGTGAATTGATGACAAGGAAGTCTGGGAATAAGGACTGTGCATGAGCCTTTAGGGAAGGACACATATGTTGAACATATTTGTGTCCCATGTGAATTTGCTGCTTTCAAATTTAGGTGGACCAGATGGCCATTCTGTGGATGCTGGCCAACCCTTCTCTCCAGATGCTCCCGTGCCTGCCCTGAGGGTTCATACATAAGCAGACATAGTGGCAGGGATGGGGGTTCATGGGCTCAGTAGGATGCCTTCTCCTCCTCAAGGCTGATCCAGAAAGGTAGCCCCATTGCTGAGTGCCTAAGCTGCCAACAGCAGAGATCAATGTCAACCTCACCATGTAGCATCACTGTCCAGAGAAACCAGCCTGGAGAGAGCAGGGATCTGTCTTCATTGGAACAGATATATTCCATCCCTGCACACAATACTTCCACCAGCACCACAGTTACCGCCTTACTGAATGCTTCATATATATCACTAGAGGCCTGGTGCATGAAGTCATGCATGGGGGTGCTCCCCCTCAGGCTAGCCTATACCCTCTCCAATCTGGGACCCCTCAGAGGATGTCAGACTGCTGGACATCCCTCTCACAACCCAGGACAGCTGGCTCCTAACTACTCACCTGCCTGCCTGCCTGATCAT
Organism: Murina feae; assembly: GCA_004026665.1. Taxonomy (NCBI): domain Eukaryota; kingdom Metazoa; phylum Chordata; class Mammalia; order Chiroptera; family Vespertilionidae; genus Murina; species Murina feae. Next base: position 1,577 of record PVJC01034373.1, on the reverse strand, counting down.
CCCTAACTGCCCCTCTTGCCAACCTGATCACTCCTAACCACCTCTGCCTGCCAGCCTGATAGCCCCTCACTGCCCTCCATGCCAGGCTGGTTGCCCCCAACTTCCCCCCTCCCTACTGGCCTGGTCACCCTCAACAGCCCCCCTCTATAGGCCTGGTCACCCTTAACTGCCTCCCACCACCCACTGGCCTGGTCACCCCTTACTGTCCCCCCTGCTGGCCTGGTTACCCCCAACTGCCCCCACCCCGCCAGCCTGGTCATCCCATCAGCCTGCTGTTCAGTTGTTTGGTCATCCCTCACTAACCCCCCTGCCGGCCTTGTCGCCCCATGAAGCCTCCTATTTGGTCATTATTGTTATTGTGATGGCATCCTGGGCAATTTGCATATTCCTCTATTATTAGTATAGATGGTGTCCTCAACCACATTCTCTAACTTAAGAAATCATAATATTGTCAGAAAAAGACAGCCATAGAGGATACCTTTTACTTTTTTAATTGAGGTATAACTTACATACGATAAAGTGCATAAGTCTTGTGTACACATTTCAATGATATTTTAGATATGTATACACCCATGTAATCACTCAGACAAAATATAGATATTATCATCTCCCCTCCACAAAGTTCTCTCTCTGATAGCCACAATCTTGACCTTTATCACAGTAAATTAATTTCACATTTTCTTGAACTATATGTAAATAGAAGTATGTAGAATGTATTCTTGTGACTTTTTGCCTTTTGGCTTATTTTTCTCAACATTATGTCTATGATATTCATTAGTGTTATTGTGTGATTCAGTAGTTCATTTTCTTTCACTACAGGATTCATTCCATTGCACAAGTACGTCACAGTTTGTATACCCATCCGGATATTAATGGGTGTGGAGGAGTGTCCAGCTCAGCTCTGTTGTAAATAAAGCTGGTGTGAGACACGTCTTTGGGTGGATGTTCCCATGTGAAAGATGCAGGGACTCACCTGAGAGACAGCCTTCATTTCCGCTGGCGTGTGTACTCAGGAGTGGAATTGCATGTATCTTTAATTTTAGTGTTGGCAAACATTTTCCCAAAATAATTGTGTCAGTTTACACTGTCACTAACTCTGTACGAGGATTCCAGTTCTTCAGTATCCTTTCAATACATGGCGTTGTCAGTCATTTAAATTCTAGTTGTTTTATGTATTGTAGTGGTGTCTCATTGTGGTATTAGTTCCCATTTCTCTGATAAACAATGATACTCAGCACCCTTTCAAGTGTTCACGGACCTTTTTCTATCCTCTTTTAACTGTTTATCTAGTCTTCTGCCCAGTTTAAAATTACACTGACTTTTTCTTGTTGACATGTAGTCCTTTTGGCATTCCAGCCGAGTCCTTCGTCAGGCATGTGCACTGCAGTAGCTGAGTCCATCTTCGGCTCTGCTTGTCCTTCTCTTACAGGTGTATTCTGACACTGAACATTAATGAGGTCCAAATCATCAACCTTTTCTTATGCAGTGAGCTGGTGCTTTTTGTGTTAAGTTTCAATATCTTGGCCTACCCCAAGGTTCTCCTCACAGGATTTTTTAAAATTAAAAGATGATGTATT
>PVJC01034372.1:0-18857 GCA_004026665.1 Murina feae | reverse complement strand
ACAGATCAGCCAAGGGACTTTTGTGTGAGCATTTAAGCATAACCAATGGACACAAAACACTGGGGGGTAGGGGAGGCTGGGGGAAGGGCAGGGGGAAAAAGAGATATATGTACTAATCTTTGTAAAGCTTTATGTAATTTTAAAAAATGTAAAAAAAATAAAAAAATGTAAAAATAAATAAATAAATAAAAATTAACAAAAAATCATATTTCAGACTTTCACTAATCCAGAATTCCCTTCCTAATTTTCTGTCTCTGTGAGTTTTGATTATATGTTGTCCTAATGACTGGTCCTCATGCTCATTGTCCCATTGGCCAGCACCAGTCTAGAGTTCTTAACTGTAGATTGCCTACGTAAGAAAAAATATGTCAATAGCACACTGCGTGGTGATTATACCAGGTACTATTGTAGAAAAGTTGCCTGTTGCACCAAAAGAGGTGGTAGTCAAGTTATTCATGAGTGTTTAGTTAGAAAGGGACTGGGACTGAGGTCATCTTTTATGATTATTCAGTTAAATGTCTATTGCCTGGGCTGGGAAGGCTCACACAGCTCAGAGCTGAACAGCTGAAGCTCTTCGGGCATCTCCATCTCTGTGTGGTCTCTCCAATATGGCAGTCACAGGATAGCCAGACTTCTTATATGGTGACATGGTAGCTCAGGACTCCAACAGTGACAGAGAGAGAGAGAGAGAGAGAGAGAGAGAGAGAGAGAGAGAGAGAGAGAAAGAGAGAGAGAGAGAAGCTATATTGTCTCTTATGATCTAGCCTTGGAAGTCACATATTTGTCACAACTAATATTGTAGTGTATTAGTTGAGATTGTCACAAAGACCCATCCAATGTTCAAGGGAAAAGCAACATAGACTCCACCTCTTGATGGGGAGGTGAGGGTGACAAGACTCTGGAAGAGCATGTGGAAATATTATGGCCATTTTTTTTGGAAACTATGCTCTGCCACCAATGAAAAGAGCCAGTCAGTTAAATCATGACTAGTGCTGGCCAAGGAGATGATATGCACCAAAATGGACAAAAAGCCACAGATTCATCTGTAGCTTTGCCTTAAAGTCTTACCTTTATGGGGTTAAAAGAGAAAGTGATTATGGATACAAGGGGAAGAAGGAAACTCATTTATTGAAAACCTATTATACCCTGAATAGTTCCCACAAAGCTAACTGTATATCAACAACCATTCAGCTCATGATTCTGCAGGACAGCAATTTGAAATGGATTTAGTAGATCAGTTTTCTGATCTATGCCAACCTCAGCTGATTGTTGTGCTTGCTGCATCATCAGCCAGCTGCACCTTGGTTTCTCCCCTCATGGTCTCTCATCCTCCAGCAGGATAGCCCAGGTTTGTTCATATAACGGAAAGGTCCTGGAGCAGCAAGCCTCATCATGCAGGCACTTTTGAGTTTTATTCCATGTGTCTCAGTTGTATTTTGGTAGTCATCTCCTGAAGGTTGAATTAGGGGTATACAAACCAGGTCAAGGAAATATTGAACGATGGGGGGGGGCTAAATGTGTACTAAATCTTATGAAAATCAACCTACCAGGATTAGCAATGGCTTCAAAAGCCCCTGTCTTCAGTGAATGCCTCTCTTCCCATAAAGGTTAAGGAAAGGGTGACTAGGGACCTACAGGAACTTCCTAATGGCCTCGGCAATCAAGTTCCTTCCAGAAAATGTCAGTCTAGCACTGCTTTTCCCATTCATCATTTACCACCTATCCCAGAAGTGAGTTATAATTCAACCTCAATACATACATATTATCGTTAGCAAGAAAAAGGAAAGCAACTCAGTTCTTTTTGCTGTGTTTTTCTTCTTTTTACATTTTTTTTTGAAGAATGGAACAGTTCAAACCAGAAGACTGGAAGAACAAAAGGTCAACTGGGGCAGAAAATCTACCTACCACATAAATGGACAAGGTTACATGGTCAGACAAAACCCAGAGGTAAGTGTGTTATTGTGCAAAGTGAGGCCATAAGTGCATTTTAGAATATTAAATTATTTTTAATTGTCCTTGAGTCTTTTGCCTTTTTTATTTTTTCCACTTAGCTGTCTCATTTCTTTACCCAAAACATAAACCACAGCCTTCCTCTCTGGCTACATCTATTTTGAGGGTTTAATATTTAAGCTATGAACAACTTGTCTCCAAAAAACAATCCCCATCCTCACCTTCCATTCTCTTACCACACACCCACACCCTCCCACAGCTTGGTTGCTAACCTCTTAATGGAGTTCCTAATGTCTGTTCCTCCTTCATTAAGGAGGATTTGTCTTGAGGAACTGAGAACAGACCCCAACAGCAGACACATTCTTGGACAAGGTCTAGGGCAACTTATCCTCTATCCCTGAGATCATTTTAGTGTCATGTGAGCTATAAGTAGGACACTACTTGATTTCAGAATGCTCTCTACTCATTCCCCAAATTCATAAGCCTGGTGGCACAGGTAGAATAATAGTTCCCAAAGGTGTTGTATTAGTTTGTTAGGGCTATAATGAAGAATTTGTTCTAGGTCTCTCTCCTAGATTCTGGTGTTTTGCTGGCAATCTCTGGTATTCCTTGGCTTGTAGACATACTAGTATAACCACAATCTCTGCCTTTCACATGGCCGTGTGTGTGTGTGTGTGTGTGTGTGTTTACCTCCTTTTTTATAAGGACACACTCATATCAGATTAGCCCCCAACCTAATTACCTCATCTTAATTTGATCATCTGAAAAGACCCAATATCCAAATAAGGTCACATTCACAGGTACTAGGGGTTAGGACTTCAAAAACTTTTGGGGAGACAGAAATATGTTTGAATATGTTACCCTACATGGCAAAAGAGATTTTGCAAATGTGACTAAGGTTATTGAAAGAGCTTTGATATGGGAAGATTATCCTGAATTATCCAAGCCCAATATAATCATATTGGGTCCTTAAAGTGGGAAATGTTTTCTCACTATGGAGAGAGGAAGTATGTGAAGATGGAAGAATGGTCAGAGATGTGACACTGAAAATTATGAAAGAGGGACAAAGCCAAGGAATGTAGTGGCCCCGAGAAGCTTAAAAAGGCAGGTAAATGGATTATTTCCTAGAGTTTCCAGAAAGGAATGCAACCCTGCCAACATCTTGATTTTAGCCCAGGGAAACCTTGTCAGATTTCTCGCCTACAGAACCATAAGATACTAAAATTACAAAGTTTAAGCTATCAATTGTGATTTTTCAGGTAGCAGTAGAAAACTGCTTAATACAACTGCTATTAAGCCTAAGCAGGTCTTAGGTCATGTTTCCTAGAAGCAGAACCTGAGAGAGATATTCATGCAAGTGATCTATAGGGGGAGGGTGCAGAATAGGGCAGGGGGAAAAGCTGAGAAAGGATGTTATCTCTACTGGAGACTAGCTTCAGCCTGATCCCATGGGGAGCTCTGAAGCATAAATAGCACCACAGAGTTAAACTTTGGCAAGGCTTTTACACCCCCATTCCAGTTAGTCACTGAGCAAGGTCTGTGGGAGTGTGCACGAGAGGGGTCCGTGAGTAGGGGACGGCAGAGCTTGCAGGGACAGGAGCAGCTATGACTTTTCAGCTGACACTCATAGTAGCTGGGAAATAGAGGCCCTACAGATAACCTTGGGGAAAACAATGTAACCTTTGAGACCTTCAGCTCCCTCGTGTCTATATAACAAGGACAATATATTTTCACAATTTTAGGATACACTTCTCCTGTTCCTTCTCAAGGACATTGCTTTACCCTGGTCAGCCCAAGGCATCTATTTTCTAGGATATGGGTGGGGTAGGGAGGGGTGGGTAAAAGAAGACTGCTACAGAGGGAATGTGGAGAGAAAGACCAAAATAATATTTGGCTTTTGACATTCAAAATTGAACTAGGAAGCAGGCACAGAGCTTGCAAGCTAAGATATTGTCTTGAGGAAACATTTTCTAGAATCATTTTTCTCTTCTTGTAGCCAATCAGCAAGGAAACCTGAAGACTCTGCTCCTTCTCTACTAAAATGCTAATAGGTCTCCTAGAAGCAGTTGAAAGTAGTGTCCCAGATAGATTTTGCTTGGGCTGGCCCTACTGATTCTGAAAAGTGCCATGAGCAAGGCACACAGGTTTGAAACCTGACCACTCATCCAGGGGCTACAGAAGGCTGTGGGAGCACTCAAGCTGGGGAGGGGAGACAGCAAAAGAATTTTTGCTCAGCACTGACTGAGCCTTACCCTGCATGCTTGTTCAGAACGAAAGCCTAAGTTATAACCGTCCTTGACCACAGAGGATCATGAAAATACTAAGGGAACATTTTGGGTCTTAATGGAGTACCTCTAAATCATGTGTCTTGTCAGCACAGATCCTGCTGACTAGGGATGTCAGAATTGGCAGCTGTGAAAAATCCCTACAGTCCCTCACTGTAAAACTCATCTTCTCCCTGGGGTCTGATGCTAGCAGAACTAAGTAAAAAGAAAACACATCGAGGAGGAGACTGTCGGAAAAACAGCCAGGGCTTTCAGATTCCAAGACACAGACATTCATCATCATTAGCCAAATGAAGAGTTAAGCCAAAGGTCCGCAACTTCCCCATCACTGTCTTTCTCCTCTGAAGGCCTGGCAGAAGGTAGGTCAGATAACTTTTGAGAGGCCTGTGGATTGTGACTCAGGTACCACTTGGGTGTGAAGAGGCCTTGTGAAGACTCTTGGTGGTCCTGCCCTGATCTATGCACCCTAAGTGGAAAATTGGTAGAAGGTACTTGTCAGTCAGAAGAGAGCTAACACGCAGCACAAGGTGGGGTTCTGGAGAGGGTGTGGGTGGGGTCAAGAGGATGAGGCCTCAGGAATGAAGATACCTCAGGGGCATATATGGCTGCCTGTCTTCATTGGCACACAGCTAGATACGTGTACCAGCCTCCCTTGCTTTAGGCATTGACATGTGACTGAGTTCTGGCTAATGGAATATAAACAGAAATGCGGTGTACCTGTCCTTGCCTGAACCTCCTACAGGATTCCCCATACTCTTCTCCCGCCTGCCTTCTAGAAGCAGAGGACCCAGTGGATCATACTGCAGCCCAGTGGAGGGCAGAGCTGCAGTTAGAGGGAAGCTGGGACCCTGCATGACTACATGGAGCAGAATCCCCATCCCCACATGGGCAGCTGGGCTTCGAATGAGCAAGAAAGAAATGTCTATTATGTTAAGCCCCTGAGATTTAGGGATTTATGTTATAGCAGCTAACATTACCTAAATTAATTCAGCAGGAAAGCTGAACCATAAGCTATCTTTGCTGTTTCACGATTGGGCCAAGGATGGGCTCTGCTGACAAAAATCCTAATGAGAAACAAGTAAACCAACAAAAAATGAACTACCTGGATCAAACATTTCCCTTCCAATGTGAGAAGCAGTGGACATAGATGTGAATTCTGGCTTTGTCATTGGTTAGTTGTGTGAGTTCACAAGGATGTTTCACCCCTCAGGTTCAACTTCCTCACCTTTAAAATAGAGATAACTGCATCAAAATGCAGTGGTTGTTATAACACTCAGATTCGTTGAGATTACATATCTATTGCCCTTACAATGCCTGCTGCATAGTCAGGCTCACCTGATTTAAGGTAGGCCCACCTGAAATAGGAGTTTTCTATTTTCTTCCTTGTCTTTTTATGGAAACTGTTACACATTACCATTTCCCCTCATAATCACTGGGTACTGTCTGACCTTAGTAAAAAGGCAGCCACACAAACCTCTCGCAATTGATAAATTGCGAGAAAGAAAGGGAGGAGAAAGGAGAAAGACAGGGAGGGGCTGGTGCTGGCCTTCTCTGCTGGGGCAACTTGACCAGGGTTTTCATTCCGTTGATTGATCACGTTCGTTTTGAGCTGTGTTTGGCTGCTCAGAGAAATTCATCCCCAGCCCTCACAGTGAGCTGGATGGTTGGCCTGGTCCCAAAGACACCTCAGCAAATCTGCTACCCAGCTCCAGTGGCGGGCAGCCAGGTGTCTGGTCCCTTAGTCTCAGTCATGCAGCTGTGACTGACAGGCAGCAGAGAGCTGAAGCTCTGATGTGAGCTTTGGCTTCTAGAAAAAACAGCAGGGGCAGCAGCAGCAGACTCCATTGGAAAGCAGCCCTGCTGGCATGGCTGATGCTGACACCCTGCAGCCTAGGGACCCACACCGGAGGGTAAAACAGCAGGTAATTGATGGCTTCCCAAACTAACTTAGCAGACTGAGTTGACTCTGGAGCTTAAGACAGAGGTTTGCTTCTAGCCCTACCCTAGTGGGCCATTTCCTGACAGCTCAGAGCATGTTGCTTCCTCAGCTGTATACAGAAGTAATCCTCTACAAGTGGGGGAGGCTGCAGGAATAGATCGAAGCTCTGGCCGCACATTGGAATCCCCTGAGAGTTTTAAAAACTCCTGATGCCCCAGCCACAACCTAGCCCAATGGCGTCAGAATTTCCAGAGATGGAATCTAGGCATCTGGAGTTTTTAAAGTTCCCTGGGTGATTCCACTGTACAGCCAAGGCTGAGAATCATTGGACTGCAGCTTACAAGTGCTCATCCAGCATTAGCTCCCGTGATGTAGGACTGTTGGCCCCATTTGACAGAGAAGACAATAAACTCTCATTGGAAAAATAATTTGCTTGAAGTCATATGCTTGGTAAGTGAAGAAGCTGGCCTTTTGGCATTTAATTCAGTAATGTTTCTCCTTAACCCGTCTGGCCCCATCTCCCTCTTCTATTAAATGGATACACTACTAACATACTCCCTAGGGTTGTTGTGAGGATCAAACAGCTTGATTTTTTAAATTTTACTTAATATCTACATATAGCCTGCCAGTGTGCCCAGCACTATTCAAACACTTTACAAATATTAACTCGGCTTAGTTTACTAAAATAACCCTCTTGTGCCCTCCCACGACCCTGGGCAAATTGCTCTGGAGAACGACTTAACAATATTGGCAATTGGCTTTAAAATGTGTGAAATTTTTGACCCAGTAATGTTTTATAAGTCATGAAGAGGAACTAATTAAGGGTGTATGAAAAACTTAACCACAAGGGTCATTGTAATTTTTATAATGACCAAATGAAACACTAATGTTCAAATATAAGGAATTCGTTAAATAAATTATAGCACATCAAAAAGCTGAATTAGTATGGCTGTTTTAAATGGCACACCCTTCCATGTTATCTGACTCTGGCTCTATGGGAGCTATTTTACAACTCTATAAATTGTATAACTGATCAAAGTGTAAAATACCTCTTACTTAGAGACATGCAAATTCTGTCCTGTCCTGTTGAGATTCATGACTTCCCTCCCCAACTGTGGAAGAGGCTAGTTTTGCCTTCATTGGCACATTCATTTCAATATTCTTGACCTATAAGTGTGTATACTCTTTGGAATTTTTTAACTGGTTCTACCATCTGCCTGGTTCCATTCTAGATTAATGAGTTAAGTAAAATCTTTAACACATGTAAAACAAACTAAACATGAACATACATAAATAAATGGTGTGTGGCACACAGATGCAAGAGTGGCCCCACATTCATACCCTGCATAATCCCCTCTCTTGAGTGTGTGCAGAACCTGCAGCTTCTTCCAACCAATAGAAGAGGGCAGTGATGGCATGGCATTGATGTAACTCCTGTGGTTAGATAATAATAGATATAGACATAGACATAGACATAGACATAGACATAGACATAGACATGGACATGGACATGGACATGGACATGGACATGGACATGGACATGGACATGGACATGAACACGGACACGGACATGGACATGGACACGGACATGGACATAGATATAATACTTGTCTTGCAAGCACGTGACAGAGAGACTCTCTTGATGGCCTAAAAAAACACAACTGCCACATTGTGAACTGCCAATGGAGAGAGCCACATGGCAGGGAATTATGGGAGGCCTCTAGGACCTAAGAGCAGCCTCCAGCAAATAGCCAGGGAGAAGCTGAACCCTCAATCATACAGTCTCAGGAGAATGCAATTCTGCCAACAACCTGAATGAGCTCAGATGTGGATTTTTCCCTAATCAAGCTGACACCACAGTTGTAGCCTTGTGAGATCCTGCACAGAGGCTCAAACTAAGCCAAGCCTGGACTCTTGACTCATGGAAACCGTAAGATAGCAAATGTGTATTGCTTAAAGCCACTAATCGTGTAGTAATTTGTTACACTGAAATGGAAACTATTAGAGGTGTCATAGAAAAATATTCTTTTATATGAAAGATATTTACAAAATGCAGAGAGAGGGAGGGAGAGAGAGAAAGAGAGAGAGGGAAACTAGAAACCTAATAATATAGTAGAACATGGGATAACTTTTATTTCCTTCTTTTTGATTCTCTGTACTTTTTTAAATTTATCTTTATTGTTGAAAGTATTAAGATGTCCCCTTTTTTCCCCACTGACCCCTTCCAACCCTCTCAGGCCTTCACCACACTATTATCTGTGTCCATGGGTTATGCACATATGCACATACCATATTTTTCCATGTATAAGATGCTATTTCTTTTCTATTGTTAGACTGAAATTCCGAGGGGTGTCTTATACATGGAAGTCAGCGCAGGAGGGAGCCTTGTGGGTGCCCATACCTTGTCAAACAGGCTTCCTCCAATCATGAGCCTTATTGTTACTGACATCAGCTGATGCCATAATTGGAGGTGGAGGTGGAGAGTGCACAGATGCCACAGAACTGGAGCATTCTGAGCCCATAAAGATGTCAATAATAAGCTATGCAAAAGAGCATAGAAATAGAGCTGCAGAGAGACAGTTTGGACCTCCTCCCACTCAGCGTATGATCAGACAGTGGAGAAAACAGGAAGAACAAATCCTTAAGATACCAAAAAAGAAGAAGGCCTTAAAAGGAAAACCAGCAAAATGCTTAAAATATTGACTTCTTAATTTGGTGTTGGAAAATTGAGAGGCATCTTATACATGGGGGCATATTATACATGAAAAAATAAGGTAAATTTCCCGGTAAATCTCTCCCCACCCATCTTACCCACCCCCACCTTCCTTCTGAGATTTGTCAGTCTGTTCCATGCTTCTATGTCTCTGGATCTATTTTGTTCATCAATTTGTTCATTACATTCCATATATGAGTGAGATCATGTGACACTCGTCCTTTTCTGACTAGCTTATTTTGCTTGGCATAATAGTCCCTCCATGTTGTCTCAAATGGTAAGAGATCCTTTTTTACAGCTGCATAGTAATCCATGGTGCAAATGTACCACAGCTTTTTAAAAAATATATATTCTATTGATTTTTTACAGAGAGGAAGGGAGAGGGATAGAGAGTCAGAAACATCGATGAGAGAGACACATCGATCAGCTGCCTCCTGCACACTCCCCACTGGAGATGTGCCCACAACCAAGGTACATGCCCTTGACCGGAATCGAACCTGGGACCCCTGAGTCTGCAGGCTGATGCTCTATCCACTGAGCCAAACCGGTTAGGGCTACCACAGCTTTTTTTTTTATCCACTCATCTACTGATTGGCACTTGGGCAGCTTCTTAAATTACATTATAAATATCATATTAGAAAACATTGAAATAAAATACTGAATAAAATATTCAAGTGTTGCCTGGCTGGCATGGCTCAGTGGTTGAGTGGCAACCTATGGGCCGGGAGATCAAGCCAAGTCTGTTCGATTCCCAATCAAGGCATATGCCCAGGTTGTGGGCTCCATCCCCAGTGCGGAGTGTGCAGGAGGCAGCCAATTGGTGATTCTCTCTCATCGTTGATGTTTCTATATCTCTAGCCCACTCTCTTCCTCTCTTAAATCAATAAAAACCTATTTTTTAAAAAATATTCAAGTGTTAATAGTGGTTATGTCAAGTTGGTAAAATTATGGTTGAACATTATATTCCAGGACTCTGGAAAGTTATTTTAATTTTTCTACTTCGAAGAGCTGATACTGACTGGTGCAATTAAATAAATAAATAACTTCCAATTACTTTTCTCAATCATTGAATAAAAATTCCATTATTGCTCCTGGATTTAATTAAGAGGAGAAAACTATCCATCAGAGTCTGTCCACCAAATGTACAGATACAGGATAATATAGAGCTAACAACACAAACTCTAGTATTAGTTATCTGGATTCTAAGCCTGGTCACCCAATTATTGTATTTTCTGAAGTTGTACAAATTATTTAGCCTCATCTATAAAAATGGAGAATAATAATATATACTTTATAAGGTAAGGATATTATCAATAAGATAGTCTATATAATTTATTTTTAAATGAGCCTGGCATATATTAGGTGTTCAATAAATGTTAGTGTGATGATGATGATGATGATGATGATGATGATGAACCAACCTCCCATTGTAGGGGTGGCCAATATTTTAGTCTTCATGTTGTTCTTAGGTTCAGCTTTTAAAACAAATGCAAAAGAAAATTATAAGAATTATAATTATGGCATAACAACTCAGATATTAAAAGGAATATCACATCCCCTGAAAGATCTAAAATGGATGCTAAAGACACAATTTTCTCACTTCAATACTAATTAAATACACTTAGCACTATGCTTCTGCTGGCATGATATGGGATGGTTGTAACTGGCCCTTTAAGAGTCTGAGTCAAGCTGGTTTGAGGTTTATTTCATGCTATAATAAGCTGGTTAGTTATGGTGTGAGGTGAGCCAGGTCTAGGTCAAAGCTCTCTCTCTCTCAACATTCCAGGGGCCTCTAGGCACTGGGTGGGAGATGGAAACATTCCAAGGCCACCATGAAGCACGGCTGAAGAACTACAGCTGCCCTTCGGATAATGTCAAAATCCAGGCTTGCTTGGGGCAGACCAGGCCAAGGGGACTTGACAAACAGGCTGCAGCAGGGGAGGCACCAACACCAAGGAACCTATAGACTGGGTGTCTGGTGGTATGGCCACAGGCAATAGGCAAATGGCCAGCCAGACAGGCTGATGAAGTCTGGGAGGTCCTACAAAGTTTTGTTGCCTGGGAAAGCCTGGCCTTGGAAGTCTAGCAGAGAGTGGTGGGCAGAGGCTATGCCAAGCCACTGATGGTGCAAGGGAGCCAAGCTACTGGTAGTAGTGTCAAAGCTATAAGATACTAAGGATGGCTTGTTATCCAGGGAGCAATTCTAAGGGATAAATCTCTCAAAATGTGGCTTCAAAACACTTCCAGAGACAGGCATGGAATCGCTCCCAGGATGAACAGGATAAAAAAATGAACTCTATCTAAATCTTGTCCAAGAAGATTCCTAAAGAATCCTCATGTTTCCTCAGGAGAACCTGTCTCCACAAAGAAGAGCTAAGCAGCCAAATGGTGGCATCCATTTTGTTTAGATTAGGAACTCTGTAGTGCATGAGGAAGGAGTAATATATTCCAGACTCAGAGAAGGGACAGCACCAGGCTTTTGTTGTTGTTACTGCTGCTATTGTTGTTATTATCATTCTTTAAAAGGGCCTTCAGATGTGTTCATTTTTGAAAAACTGGCCTTTTAAGATTCCAATCCTGAAATGCTGGGTTCAATTTTCTAATGAACAACCAGACAGGTAGAAACAGATTTAGACATAAATATTTTCCTGTGCATATGGGACTGTCCACGATTTAAATAGTTTCCTGCCCTAGAAGGAAGATGTCTAACTTGAAAGGACTGTCTACTTTGGTGCTTTCCTTTTTGCTCTCATGACCTGGTCATCATCTCCTTAGACTTGGAGCAATGCAGGAAACTTTTTACCTTGCACTTGGCTCCTAAAGTCAGCAACACCAAATTACTGCTTTGAGGGTTCCAATACCCTACTGTGAAGGTGCCTACATTAGTCAGAGTGAGTAATGCTAGATACTGTAACAAACAACCCCAAAAATCTCAATCGCTTAACATGATTCAAGTTTATTTTTCACTTATGCAAAGTCCATTCTGCTGAATGGTTCTCCTCTCAGGAGAGACTCAGAAATTCAGGTTGTATCTGTTTTGTTTTACCATCCTATATGTTCAAGGCTTCCCTGATATCATACTTCTGCCAGATGGGACAGAGAGCATGGGGGATCCTATATTTAATACCTTGTCATCTCAGCCAAAAGGTGACACACATCCCTACCATTTACATCTTATGGGAGAGAATAAGTCGTGTGCGATGAGAGCTGGGAAAATACAGCTCCTGGCCGAGCAGCTTGTTCCTAGCAACAAACAACTCTACACTATAAATCCTTGGTAGTCAGCCAATCATGTCTTCCACAACACCTCTTTACCCATTGAATTACTTCCAACCTCTCTTTTTTCTTTTTGTTAATCCTCACCCAAGGATATTTTTTCCATTGCTTTTCATAGAGAATGAAAAGGGGGGAGGGATAGACAGAGACAGAGAGAAACTTCGATATGAAAGAGACACATTAATTGGTTGCCTCCACTGGGGCTGGGATGGAACCTGCAACCCAGGTTTGTGCCCTTGACTAGGAATTAAACCTGCAACCTTTCTGTGCATGGGCTGACACTCTAACCACTGAGCACACCAGCTAGGGCTACTTCCTACATCATTAGGATGGCATTCAAGGCCTACCCCAGTTTAGCTCAAATTCAAGTCATGAAGGCTATCTTCTAACCAATCAATATGACCCAGTTTTCTCCCAAACAAATCAGTTAGCTTTTGTTACATAGCAAACCATTCAAAAAATTAATGGCTAAAAACAACAACTATTTATTTAACTGGCAATCTGGGTTGAGCTCAGATTATTTTTCTGGTCCAGCTGTGCTCACTCAGGTGTCTACAGTCAGTAGTTAAGTTTTCTGGGGGTTTTGAATCTAGACGGTTCCTCAGCTGGGATACCTTTCCTTTCCTTCACATGGTCTTTTAACCTCCAGTAGGCTAGGCCTGGCTTTTAAACATAAAAGTGGCTGGCTTATAAGAATGCGAACATAATTGTACATAGCTATTTGAGGCCCAAACTCAGAACTCACTTTGGCAGCATTTTATTGGACAAAGCAAATCACAAGGCTAGTTCAGATTCAAGGGGTGGAAAATAAATTTCACCTCTAAATAGGAGAAGATTCAAAATGACTACACTAGATATTTGTTGTATACTCCATGTCTTCCTGACAATGTGCCATCTACAATTCCAGTTCAAATGCCTTCTATTCCTTCAATGGTTTCTGGTTTTGTTTGGGTGCTCCCAAAACCAGAGCCTGAGACAAGGACTTGAGTAAAGATGTTGAGTGAAGAAGTGAGGAGAGTAAAGCATAGATGGAGGAAAAACCAATGTAAGAGTGCTTTACTGAGACCATTGCTGTGGGCAATGAGAGGTTGATTCCATAGGGATCCCTGAGTAACTATGGGATGCCTCTCACAATTGTCCATCCTTCAAAGAAGTGGAACCTGGAGACTTTATCCACCAGTGACCATTTTCATTGGTTGAGGATTACCCTGGAGGGCAGTATCTTCCTCAAGCCTTTGGGTTGCTCTTGCAGATGAACCAAGCCATTCCCACTGCATCATGGGAAAGCCTTGAGGCAGAAAGAAAACATAAGCAAGCTTGAAGTGGGATGCTGTCAGCATGACCCCGAGCTTGCTTGGAACTACCTACTATATCTGTGTCTGAAATCAGAGACCAGGGAATGTTTTATTAGGTAACAAAAATGTTAGATATAAATTATCTGATGTCTTGTTGGAAGGGAATTCTCCTTCCACAGGGATTCTGTGCTCTGAAGATTCCATCATTCTTATGGCACCTATTACACACTGTTTTTAATTGCATATATTCATACATGTGCATAAACTCCCCTGATGAACTAAAAGTTCCTGGAGGACAATGGCCACATTGGACAAAACCTTTTAGACCCCTATGTTGGCTCCTATGGCAAAGCCCTATCAGTTGTCTTGGCTAAGGGAAGAAACTCCTAGATCCAAGGCATTGTTATCTTTCACTCAAACTCTTTCAAGAAGGAACTATAGGACCTATGATGGCAGTTGTCAAAATAAACAAAACAAGCAGAAGACCAACTTTCCTGAATCCTGAGAATTTTTTAAATCTAGTTGTGCTAGAAAACCACACATACACACCATAGTCTAAGATGCCCAAAGCAAAAATAAGCATGTCTAAGGCAGTGCCATGGGAGTGATCTGGGGGGGACAATGGTTATGCAGGGAGGTGTTGTATTGGTATGGCTCACATAATGCAGGCCTAGCTGAAGGAGATAATGCAATAAAAACGAGTTGCCATCTTCACCAAACCATTCAATATTTTACAACATCCTTCTGATCATAAATATGATACATGTGCATTATAAAAAAGTTAGAAAATGCCAAAAAGAACAAATATAGAGCAGGCATTCCTTCATAATTCTACCACACAGGAGTAACCACTGAAAAGATTTTGGCAAATGGGTAGTTCCTTCTTGCCTTCTTCCTACACATTTATGTTACATGATTGAAGTCATACTGGATATTGATTCCTGGTTTATTTAACATGAGAGCTATAAGAGATCGCTAATGGAGTCCAACTTCCTCACTATATAAATGAGAAATGGAAGGCCCAAAGAAATCAAGGATATTTGAAGGCCCTAGAGCTGAGACCTGAATGGAAGTTTCCCAATCCCAACCCAGTGCTACCTCTATTTACCTCTTCTTCCCCCACATAATTGTGACTACAGACAAGAAACTCAGGTTTGGGACTTAAAATTTCCCAAATCAGTATGTGCATTTAAAATTGTCTGTCTACATATGTATACATTGTTCTGGAAATAGATAAGGGCTGCCAACAGAGCCATTGTGCAAGTTAAAGGAGATAGCATAAATGAGAAAGCACTCAGCATGCAACAGGGACTCTAAGTGTGGCTGGGGTGTACGTGTTACTGGAGGGTGTAGAAAGAGACAGAGCAGAAATCCAGCTGTTTTCCCACCACATATCCTCAAATATAGGCTCACAATGTTCTGTTGCCCATGTTGGAATATAAAATAACAAACTTCTCAGCCAAGAAGGTGGTTCTGCCAGGTCTCCTCTGCCTGGGTGGATTCGTTTTTCTATAAACTTTATGGTCCTTTGCAAAGAATGACTACAAGGGCTGCAGATGTTGCAGGCTCCTGCAAGCAGATGTTCACAACTGTAAAAATCTCAGAAATTATACCTCAGCCTTTTAAGTCAATGAGCTAAAACCCAACATAACATGCTGGGCTCATTTATTATTTTCCCTTATTATAGAAGGCTAAAGATTAGTAGCAGGGAAACAAATCCACTTCCTAAGGAATAGCCCACAGTCACTAGAGTCACAGATAAGCCCAATCTTTCTGTGTCTTGGCCATTGTGATTATCTTTCTTCTGGGGTTAACTGACAACACAAACCCTCTTGTATCAGAGGAGGAATATATCCAGGGACTCTGTGGATGGCGAAGAAAGCAACACCTCTCCCATCTCTCTTTCCACAAGCAACTTCCAACCCCTCCATTGCCATTATCACCCATGCCAGTGGTGAGAGAAGCAGAACATCATGAAAAAGCTTTGGAATTATTGAACCTCCCTCCTGTGCTGAAATCCAGTGTAGTCTTACAAAAATTACCCTATCTAATAAAAGAGTTATATGCAAATTAACCATCATACCCTCACTCCGTCACTCTATCAGAAAGATGACTGTGGCCACAGAGCTGGAGCTGGAGCGAGCAGGAGGCCACAGATAAAAATGGCCCTCAGCCCCTCACCCAGGCTGGCCAGGCACAGCTAACTAGCTTGCTTTCTTTCTTTTAGTAAATGTAAGAATGTCTATTTTGCTCACATATATCTCAGTGTCTAAACATTTTGCGGGACGGGATCAGGTTACTTGTGTAAAGCTATGCATCATTTCTCTTCAAGAATAAGTACAGGGCATAACATTCTTATCGTTAGCAAACAAGTACACAAGCTGTTCTCTTTCCTCCCTTCCACACAACTTCTCCTCCCTTCATATTACCCCTTTCTCACAAGCTTGGAAGTCAATTAGTGATGAATAACAATCTCCTTAGCATGATATTTCAGCATTAGTCCAGGGTATTGCAAAAAACAGATTCAAAGTAACTTTCAAAAATAGAGTCTGTTCAAAAACATACTCTGCCCTTCCCTCAGACAACCAAGTGAGGTGCAGATTAGTTCACAACCAGAATCCCTGCCAGTGGAAACATAGAGAGAGTGGCACCCTTTGAAACAACACTGGGGGAAAGCCACATAAAAATATTGGACTCACTTTAAATGACTAAGGGGAGAACAAGATTGCCAGGCACTAAGAACAATTTCTAACTAGCAAACAAATAGGCAATTCATTGTCGAGTCCATCCTAAGCAATGCAGCTAGGAATCAATCTGGTTCTGTTGGTGGCAGTGGGCAAAGGTCCAAGTTCCCTTAGTTTATTCAAACTGGTTTGTCCAATCTCTCACTTAAATGTGCAGTTTGTTTTCAAAAGTCTTCATGAAGGGCTTCTCTCACACTCCCATTGACTCACCAGATCGGTCTGTGATGGAGAAAACCAGGGCTGTTTAGTAAGTTTGGGGGTCAGAAGTTGAATAAGTTCCCATTTGATGCCTTCTATCTTCTCTGTAAAAATAATGACAAGTATATTTCCTATAAATTTAATGCAGGTGGTATGAGGGTGTGTGTGCATGTGCACTCACATGCATGCATGCATGTGGTGATGGAGGGCAATTTTAAGGAAAATGGAGAAGGTCGAAAATAGCCCCTGCCAAAAAATGGGACAAAGAGAGCGAAGGACATAGAAAATGACTATATAACAGTTTAGATGTCACAGCTAATTTCAACAATCTAACTTTCTTTGTGCCATTGTCTAATTTTTCCCTATGAGCTTAGGTAAAGATTGAATCAGTCAGAGATCTAGATTTAACTAAGGGTGGGGTTGCCAGTTGAGTGCAACTAAAGAACAATGAGACCACAGAGTTGAGGATATGAAGACAACTATAGCATAAAGGGGGAGCAGGGATAAACGGATCTATACAGGAGTAAGGTTTCTAGATTTTCATTGAAGTAGGAAAATATTGATTCTAAATAGACTGAAAAGTTAAGTATGCATTTTGAAATCCCTAAGTCAAGTACTAAAAGATAATACACTGTTTAAAACACACTACAGAACTGACCCAATGTAGGAAATTCTACTACTACTGCAATAAAAAAGCTAATAGACCATCAGAAAACTACCACCACTATTATTGCTCTAGGACAGGGGGTCAGCAAACTATGGCCCATGGGCCAAATTTTTATAATAACATTTTATTAGAAAACAGTCATATTCATTCATTTGCATGTTATATATCCCTGTTCTCATACTATAAGGGCAGAGTTGAGGAGTTGCAATGGAGACCACATGGCTCACAAAGCCAGAGTATTTGCCATCTGGCCTTTTACAGAAAAAGTTTAACTCCTGCTCAAGCACCATACAGCCTCAGCCCAAGCCATATCAACAAAATGAAAGTCCCACAATCTGCTTCTCACCACCCATAAAGTTACAGAGTTTCACCCAGACCACTGCTGCTGCAGAGAAACAGAACTCTGTAACTGCCCGTGTCATGAAAAGCATGGCATCCACCTCATTTCCATTTTGCAAATCTCTCAGTGAGGTTATCATCAAGGCAAAACCTGGGGCACATATGGAAACCAAGCTGTAAGAGAAAATGGGAAATGAATTATTTAGATGTTCAGTCCCTAGCAGTCTGTAAGGCATGCTATAGAGGGTTTGGAATGGAACTGAGTGAGTCAATTTGTACTATCTTCCAAACCATCAATCTTAGAGGTCATTCCAAATAAGAAATCCACAATCAAACCAACAGGATGGAGACCAGGAAAAGGTTTAAAGAGAATTAGTAGTCTCCTTACTTTTATTATTTTCTTTATTGATTAAGGTATTACATATGTGTTCTTATCCCCGTATTGTCCCCCAACCCACCCTCACTCATGCCCTCACTCCCCTGGTGTCTATGCCCATTGGTTATGTTTATATGCATGCATACAAATCCTTTGGTTGATCTCTCCCCTTTATCCCCACCCTCCTTTACCTTCCCTCTGAGGTTTGATGGTCTGATCAATGTTTCTCTGTCTCTGGATCTGTTTTTGTTCATGAGTTTATGTTGTTCATTATATTCCACAAATGAGTGAGATCATGTGCTATTTATCTTTCTCTGACAGACTTATTTCACTTAGCATAATGCTTTCTAGTTCCATCCATGCTGCTGCAAATAGTAGGAGTTCCTTCCTTTTTACAGCAGCATAGTATTCCATTGTGTAGATGTACCACAGTTTTTTAATCCACTCATCTGCTGATGGGCACTTAGGCTGTTTCCAGATCTTAGCTATGGTAAATTGTGCTGCTGTGAACATAAGGTTGCATATATCCTTTCTGATTGGTGTTTCTAGTTTCTTGGGATATATTCCCAGAAGTGGGATCACTGGGTCAAATGGAAGTTCCATTTTTAGTTTTTTGAGAAAACTCCATACTGTTCTCCACAGTGGCTGCACCAGTCTGCATTCCCACCAGCAGTGCACGAGGGTTCCTTTTGCTCCACATCCTCACCAACACTTGTCGTTTGTTGATTTGTTCATGATAGCCATTCTGACAGGTGTTGAGGTGGTACCACATTGTCATTTTGATTTGCATCTCTTGAATGATTAGTGACTTTGAGCATGTTTTGTTGTGTCTCTTGGCCTTCCTTATGTCCTCTTTCTAAAAGTATCTATTTAGGTTCATTACCCATTTTTCTATTGGGTTGTTTATCTTCCTTTTGTTAAGTTGTCTGAGTTCCCTGTTTAAGGTGACCAGACATCCCGCTTTTGGCGGGACAGTCCCGATTTTTAACAATTTTTCCTGCCTCCTGTGGCGTTTTTTAAAAGTCCCGATTACTCTTTATAATATTTTAAGTAATAATTTTAAAAAAGAAAAAAA